>ONZH01027575.1:0-110000 GCA_900303285.1 Rhinella marina
GCCTCTGGTTGGAATGATCAGCTCCCCCGCCACCTCACTCAGCCTGTAATACAAGCATCTTCGCCAGGATTTTATATCAGTATTAAGTAAGGACAATGGCCGCCAGTTCTTTAAATCTTTCAAATTTCCTTTTTTTGCCAAAAGCACAAGGACCGATTTATATTGGAGGGCAGAAGCTCCCCGACACAGAGACAGTCATTATAAACCTGTACCAGGTCCAGGGCCAGCAAGTCCCTGAACTCTTTATAGAGTCACTGGTAGACCGTCCAGCCCAGGACTCTTCTTGGCTTTTAAGGAGTCAATGCTCCTCTGTGACCTCGTCCTCTGTTATTGGATTGATCATATCATCAGCCTGTAATGGGTCTAGTTTTGCAGAGTCACACTCTTCAGATAACTTTGGATATGGTCATTGCTGATCTGACACCCACTAAACAGATTTCCATAAATACTCCCCAATAAATCTTGTGGAAAGACCTATTAGTGTCAGACTGCTCCACCCCATTGTCATCCAGTAATCCAGTCATCAGCTTCTTACTGACCCTGTTCTTACAGGCGGCATAAGGATCTGGGGTGTGAACTCCCCAACTATCGTACTGACTCTCAGCTTTCAGGGACTTGAGGCGATCATACTGCAGCTGTCTCATCCTTTGCTTTATGTTCTGGACGCTCTCACTGTCCACCGTCTCGCCACCATTCATCCTGCTGTATAGGCGACTTAGCTGCAGTCTAAGAGCAGAGTATCTCATATAGTCCACATTACTCTGTCTTCTGGCTGTACTTATAATAAACTGCTTGATGTCACCTTTCATACACTCCCACCACTCTGCCGTACTATCAAACATACACTGGGCGGTCTTCCGGTCATTATAGAAGGCAGTAAATGAATCTTTAAATGCAGGGTCCAGAAATAGAGAGCTATTAGCCTTCCAGTAGCCCCTACCACAGATCCAGCGTTAAACTCACCATACAATGGTCAGAGAACTCCATAGGGGAGATGTTATACTGGGAGGTTCTCCTGTCCCTTTTTATGTATATTCTGTCTATCCTGCTGGCGTTCCCCCCCTTATGGTAAGTATAGGCCTTATGTTTGCTTTGTAGACAATAGGGGTCCACTAGATGGGCCTGCTGGACTATAGTATTCAGGAAAGTCTCATCATAACGTAACCTCTTGTGACTACTGGAGCGGTCTACATTACAGGACACGTTATTAAAATCACCGCACATTATAAACACTCGAGATGTAAAACAATATGATTTCATGTTCTGGAACAATTCTCTCCTCTCTTTGGGAGTCTGCTGGGCGTATATATTCATCAATCTATAATATACATTGTCCAGAGTAAAGTCCAGCATGAGACAACGGCCGGGGCAGATCTCCAGGACCCGCTCCACCCGAACGTCCATGTCCTTGAAGAGTATGGCCACCCCATCATTCCTTTCTAAACCAAAAGGACCAGAATGATGGCCCACGTCTCCAGTCTCTCCTGGCGGCATACACATGGGCATTACTCTTCAGATAAGTCTCCTGTAAGCAGAAGATACCAGAGCGCTCCTCAGCCAGACGCTGATAGATGACCTGTCTCCGGCTCCTGCTCCTCACACTATTCACATTAATAGAGCTGATCCTCAGCCTCATCACTCAGGTCACTTGGATTTCTTCCTCCTTCTCCCACTGTTGTGACCATTGGTTCCCCATCTTTTGGTGGACACTGGGGGGTCCGGCTTATGATCCTGAGGATTGTCATCAGAGGGTTGTGCTGGGGATTGCTCCATTGGTGTAGCCTCCTCCTCCCCTAGTACACTGTAACGTCCAGAGGTAATGGCCAGAGCTGAAGCCTCGGCGGCCTCCCCAGTGGCGGGGTGTTTTCTGGATGGATGTGTGGCTGTGCTCTTTCTTTTCACAATCTGGAACCCTTCATTATCCACACTGGTTCCTGCCTCTGGATCAGCCGACTCTGTAGATGAACTGGTCAGCTGTTTGGGCATTTCACTGACCAAGTCCCTGGGGATTTTACTTGTACACTGGGGAGATTGTTCAGTGACTGCTGGTACATGTAGTGCAGTCTCCACAGATGGGATATCAGTCTCTGCAACAGGGATTCTGGATATTTTACTTTGGGAGGTAGAAGTCTTTCTTGTGATTGCTTGTACTTGTAGTGCAGTCTCCACAGATGGGATATCAGTCTCTGCAACAGGGATTCTGGATATTTTACTTTGGGAGGTAGAAGTCTTTCTTGTGATTGCTGGTACTTGTGGTGCGGTCTCTACTGGTGATACATCAGTCTCCACAGATGGAATATCAGTCTCTGCAACAGGGATTCTGGATATTTTACCTTGGGAGGTAGAAGTCTTTCTTGTGATTGCTGGTACTTGTAGTGCGGTCTCTACTGGTGGTACATCAGTCTCTATAGCAGGAGTTTTAAACACTTTTGATCTGACACACGGAGTCTTTTCAGTGGCTGGTGAGTCTTGTGGCGCAGCGCTCTCAGATGGAACATCAGATGCTCCGGTACTTTGGCTGTCTGTACTGGTGGCACTGGAGACTGTACTGGTGGCACTGGAGACTGTACTGGTGGCACTGGAGACTGTACTGGTGGCACTGGTTCCTGGGGCAGCCTCCGCTTTATCTTGACCTACATCACTGGCATGAGTGGACCCTTGATTGTGCTGTGCCCATGGACACTCCCGGAAGGTATGGCCGTCCTGTGAGCACAGGTTACACACCACCACTCCATGACATTCCTCCTTCACATGTCCCAGCTGTCCACACAATGAGCACTTGAGACGAGAACAGTTAATAGCAAGGTGTCTGCCCCCACATCTATGGCACAAACGTGGCTGCCCAGGGTAGAAGCATATCCCCCTCTCTGGTCCCAGGTAAAAGGAATGGGGCAGATGTCTGGTCACACCATTGTACTGTGTCAGTGAGATCTTCACCTTGTAGCCTCCATTCCAGAGGTCCTCCTCATCATAGATCTTCTCTGGACGACTCCTTACCAGACATTGTCTTCTCAGCCAGAGCTCCAGATCAGCCAGAGCCACCACCTCAGACTGGAATAAGATGGTGGCTGTTATCACCTCAGGTTTGGACAGGGAGATCACCTGCAGATGATTCCAGATCTTATGATTCTTTTGTGTCATTATAAGCGCCCCAGAATAAATCCAAATCATACCTTATCTTGAAACTGACATCAAAGATTCTGCTGGAAGGAACGTGGATCAGGGCATAGATCTCAGATGCAGCAAAACCCATGAAATCCTTCAATAGTTTCCTCCCAATGTAACTTCTGGAGGGGATATCGCGCTCTGGACCTGTATATCGGATCCACACTGCGTTTTTCCTCTGTGGCGGGGGGTTAGCCGGCCTGGTGACATTAGAGAACAGTCTCCTATGCTGGGGCTGCTCTGCTGATTGCTCAGTGCTGGGCCTTTCCTCTACTAATTGTGCTGCAGATGCACCTGAGGCGACTCCTGATTGCTCTGCAGTCTGTACTCCATTCACTGCCTCTGTGCACAGCTGAGGGTTCTGCACAGTGTGTGATTCAGCCTGTTGAGATGGTTCCTGTGATAACTGTGTTTCACTCACAGTACTGAGCAGGGTCTCACTCACAATGTCTGTCTCAGGATCACTCATAGGAGAGTCATTCCTTTTAGCCATTGTGCACACATAGTCTGCTGCACTTAACCCTTTGCTATCTGCAGTACACTTTTCTCCAGCATTGTCAGTCTCTATTCCTGCACCAGAGAGGCCTGATCCTCCGGGTGCTGCACCCACACATCGCACAGAGCTCCCCTGCCCCACAATTTCCCTCCTCTTCACAGTCTGAGCTCTCGCCTCTCGCTCTTTCTCCATTGCCCAGTTTTCTACTTTAGGCACCGGGTTTGTATCTTTCACAAGTTTTTCTTTCAATAAAGCCGTTTCACGTATATAACTATCCAGAAGCTCACATTTCATCAGCTTCACTTTTGGGTCAGTCTCTTTTTTAATGACATCTCTCAATCTGCTTATCTGCATTTCCAGTTTAAATAAATCTTAACGGGTAACTTTTGAACTTGATCCAGAAAAACCACAAACTTTACTGGACTCACCAGCCACCATCTCCAAGACATCAGCTCCTCCACCATCTCCATGCTACAGGCCACACTCCAAGCCTGGGGCTTTCCCAGGATCATCAGCCCAGCTTCCCTCCCCTCCTCCTGGGTCAGAAGCCATGCCTCCGCCCTACAGGGAGCTCAGCAACACACGTCTGTCCTCTCCTATGGACAAGAATATAACTACTATAATACTGCTCCTATGTACAAGAATATAACTACTATAATACTGCTCCTATGTACAAGAATATAACTACTATAATACTGCTCCTATGTACAAGAATATAACTACTATAATACTGCCTCCTATATCAAGAATATACTACTATAATACTGCTCCTATGTACAAGAATATAACTACTATAATACTGCTCCTATGTACAAGAATATAACTACTATAATACTGCTCCTATGTACAAGTATATAACTGCTATAATAATGCTCCTATGTACAAGAATATAACTACTATAATACTGCTCCTATGTACAAGAATATAACTACTATAATACTGCACCTATGTACAAGAATATAACTACTATAATACTGCACCTATGTACAAGAATATAACTACTATAATACTGCACCTATGTACAAGAATATAACTACTATAATACTGCTCCTATGTACAAGAATATAACTACTATAATACTGCTCCTATGTACAAGAATATAACTACTATAATACTGCTCCTATGTACAAGAATATAACTACTATAATACTGCTCCTATGTACAAGAATATAACTACTATAATACTGCTCCTATGTACAAGAATATAACTACTATAATACTGCTCCTATATACAAGAATATAACTACTATAATACTGCTCCTATGTACAAGAATATAACTACTATAATACTGCTCCTATGTACAAGAATATAACTACTATAATACTGCTCTTATGTACAAGAATATAACTACTATAGTATCACTCCTGGCAAAGTTTAAGAAACGTTGCATAATGTAATATTTGGTCATGTCTACAGATGTATCCTTAGGGACCTACTGTGCTTCCATTGTGCACACATACTTATGTCAGAGCTAATAATTTGTACCAATTAATGGCTCCTCTAATAGGGGCCCCTAGAAGCCCATTGCCTCCCTGTCTCCTGTGCTCATCCTCCCTGAGTGTGCCTTCCTCCTCAGTCTATCCGCTAGTATGGTCCTCATAGACGGTATGACTGACAACACTGGGTGGGCAGTAATAAAACAGCTTTGATATCCTGCGATCCTCTCTGAGCGACGAAAGTTTTATTCCTTAGTTAAAAGATTGTTTACATAAAGAAAAGTTAGAATAAGTAATGCCGGATCGATACTTGAGCCTAAAACATTAAAAAATGCCCATAATGTGTCAAGCCTGAAATATAGCTGTCTTAAGCAGCTTTTCTGAAGAAACCCAATAGGTCTCATCAGCGGAGCAATGCTCTGGGAATAACTGTCAGAAGGTATTGATCGCTCCGGCACAGTGTACTCGGGAAAGGATTTCTCCGGCACAAGATGCAGTGCCACTGTGCTGCTGGTTTAAAGGATTAATATGACAAGAGTAAATCAGGAGGACGCTCCCTGCAATTGTACTTAACGCAAACTTTCAGGCTTGGGGAAAAAAAAGTTGAAAATGTGTTTTATATGGAAACCCATAAAATGTGATAAAAATTATACAACATCCTGGAGTAACGTTGTAATGAGTGTGACGATTATCTGTAAAATCTTGTCTAGCTATCTATTTATCTATCTATTTATCTATCTATTTATCTATCATCTATCTATTTATCTATCTATTTATCTATCTATTATCTATCTATCTATTTATCTATCTATTATCTATCTATCTATTTATCTATCTATCTATTTATCTATCTATTTATCTATCTATTATCTATCTATCTATTATCTATCTATCTTTTTATCTATCTATTTATCTATCTATTTATCTATCTATTATCTATCTATCTATTTATCTATCTATCTATTTATCTATCTATCTATTTATCTATCTATTATCTATCTATCTATCTATTTATCTATCTATTATCTATCTATCTCATATATATCTATCTTTCTATTATCTATCTACTATCTATCTATTTATCTGTTATCTATCTATCTATCTTTCTATTATCTATCTACTATCTATCTATCTATCTATCTATCTATATTTATATATCATATCTATCTGGCTGTCTATCTATCTAGCTCTTTCTTTCTTTCTCATATCTATCTATCTATCTATCTATCTATCTATCTATCTATCTATCTATCTATATCTATATATAATATCTATCTGTCTGTCTATTTATCTAGTACTATCTATCTAGTTCTTTCTTTCTTTCTTTCTCATATCTATCTATCTATCTATCTATCTATATCTATATATCATATCTATCTATCTAGCTCTTTCTTTCTTTCTCATATCTATCTATCTATCTATCTATCTATATCTATATATAATATCTATCTGTCTGTCTATTTATCTAGTACTATCTATCTAGTTCTTTCTTTCTTTCTTTCTCATATCTATCTATCTATCTATCTATATCTATATATCATATCTATCTATCTAGCTCTTTCTTTCTTTCTTTCTATCTATCTATCTATCTATCTATCTATCACATATGTATAACAATATGTTGTTATACAGTAAGTGTGGACCTACCGTTTCATTAGAACTGATTTGGTTTGGGTATTCAACATTTAACCCCTATTCAGGGATCTGGACTTTGCTGCAGGGGAACCACAAGGTCACTACCTCTTGGAGTGGTCTCTGTGCAAGTGACTGCTGACTCACTGGGTCAAGGGACACCAGTGCAGAGAACCAAGAGAGCAGGTGAAATTGTAGTCTGGGACAGGCCAGAGTCAGGGCAGGCAGAGAACAGGCAATCCAATGAACAGTCAGAGGTCAGGGCCTGCAGAGAAGGGTCAGATCCATCAGAAGTAAACAGCGCACCACTGCAGGATACTAGCTATCTAGAACCTATTGCACAGGCACCTTGTCACATGGGACACTGCCTTAAATATCCCTGGGTAACCAGACATTAGCTGATGAAGATTATGGTCATTGCACTGGCCCTTTAAGAGGCCTGTTATGGGCAACAAGAGGTAATGCATTCAGAAAGCATGTCACAGCCTGCAGAAGGGAAGGAAGGTACTCGGTGGAAGGAGAAGGTTGGTGGGTCCAGGCCGCCAGAATGTAGAAGCAGGGAAGTGGGGGAGTAGTGTGGCGGCCATGCCTGACAGGAAGAGCAGGACGGCGGTGTGCATAGATTTCCACTGTAGCGCATTTTGGCTCTTATTTATCTATCTATCTATCTCCTATCTATCTATCTATCTGTCTATGTATCTATCTATCAATGTAGAAATAATCCGCAGCACTCCTGATTGTTGAAAAAGCGTGAACACTTTATTTACCAATGTGAACAGATGCAAAGTTTCAGTCCTCTCACAGGACCATTTTCAAGCATCTGTTCACACTTTTTGATCAATCAGGAGTGTTGAAGATTTGTTCTACGTATTAAAGGGATTGTCCAGGCGTTTACTATTGATGATCTATCTATCTGCAGTGAACAAGTGATTCACTGCTAAATGGGGTTATCTGACTTTACTGTGTATATTATGTCCCGCTGCATATGGGAAAAATAATTTATTTTTTTTTGCCCTAGACTGAATTGCTGGCTGGCCCCACCCCTCTGATCTGGAAGCTGCCCCTGACAGTGTACAGCGAGCAGTCAATGTGTGAGCAGCTAAAGTGTTGGCCTGTGCCAGAGAAAAGTAACAGACTGCCATACAGGCTGAGCGGTACCAGCAAAGTGATTGAATTATCTGGAAAGAGACTGAAAAGATGCGCCTCTCCCATCACTTATGACCAGGGAGAGACATACTGAGGACCACAACCGTTACTACTATCCTCACCATTATTTCTGTCCTCCACCCACTCCCATTCTGAGCTCACTATCTATCTATCTATCTATCTATCTATCTATCTATCTATCTATCTATCTATCTCATATCTAATCTATCTTTCTATCTATCTATCTATCTATTTATCTATCTATCTATATATCTATCTATCTATCTCATGTCTATCTATTTATCTATCTATCATATATCTACCTATTTATCTATTATCTATCTATCTCATATCTATTTATTTATCTATCTATCTATCTACCTATCTATCTATCTCCTATCTATCTATCTATCTATCTATATCTATTATCTATCTATCTACTATCTATCTCATATCTTTCTATCTATCTCATATCTATCTATCTATCTCATATCTATCTATCTATCTATCTATATATCTACAACAATAGCAAAGTGTGGGCCGCACAGTCCGTCAAAGAATGTATACACTTGGTGCCAGTGGCTGTGGACACGGTCCAAAGTCCAGAAAATATAGAAAATAACTCCATGGCACTCCAACGTAGTGAATTAAAGGTGTTTATTCACCTGATTGCGACGTTTCAGTCCGCTCAATGGGACTTTTCTCAAGCAGTGTCAGTATTACAAATGGTGCTCAGTGAATATTTATAGATCACATGATTTTGTCACAAATTAAGTAATTAAAACAGTTCCTCATAAAATACAATGTGTGATTTAAAAAATTCATAGCAGAATATATTCAAAACATATAGACAAAATATTGTGCAAAAAATTATACAAAACATAGTGATAAAAACTTAGGAGAATTCATACATTAACGTGATGAGACACAATTGTCTCATTAAAAACACATGATATACGCACGTGAATTTCATCTATATCAAAAAGATAAAAACAAGAGAAAAACAAGAAAAAGGGGAAGGGGAATGCACTCACCAGCGTGGACCTTGGCGTCCCTGTGTATCCGCGCCATATCGACCTCACCATCAAACCCGCTGACAAGGGGGTGCGGTCGTGGTCATGGACACAGACAAGTATATATGTGAAGCACAAAGACAGCTGAATGATGATCAAGTGTATAATAAATTATCTCATGATCCGAGGTGGGACATTGAACGACAAATTAAAGACCTTCTTGACATGGCCCTCTCAGGGGGACTCATTAACAAAAAGGTTTATGATTTTTTATTGATTAAACATCCGACAACTCCTATGTTGTACTTATTACCTAAAATTCATAAAAGTTTGGTGGATCCCTCTGGGAGGCCCATTGTCTCGGGCCGTGATTCTATATTTAGTAATATTTCTATATTTTTGGATAAGATCCTGAGAATATATGCAACATCAGCGAGATCATATATTCGGGACTCTTCAGACTTCCTGGACAAATTAAATAATATCAATATTCCAAAGGGGGCGATTTTAGCCTCCTTGGATATAGTTAGTCTTTATACATCAATTAGACATGATTTGGGCCTGAGGGCAGTACGAGAATCTCTTCTTAAATCTAGATATACAATACAATGTCAGGAATTTCTGTTGAGTTTATTGGAATTGATTCTAACCAAAAATTATTTCCTGTTTGGGGATTCATTTTATATGCAAATGAGGGAGACGGCCATGGGGGCGAATGTCGCACCGACGTACGCCAACATGGCTGTCGCCCTCTTAGAAGAGATGTACGTCTATGTGTCCCACCACTTCAGCCATGTGCTGGGGTGGTGGCGATACATTGACGACATCTTTTTTATTTGGACTGACACGCAAACTTCTTTATTTGAATTCTTTTCTTTTTTGAATACTATTGATGAGGATATCAAATTTACCTTACACCACTCTACACAGAATATCCAGTTCTTGGATGTGGATGTTACAGCATCTGATGGCTTGGTATTGACTGATGCATTTGTCAAGCCTACGGATAAAAATACTACTTTACACTATAATAGTGCACATCCTAGATCAATGGTAAAATCATTGCCATACAGCCAGTTTCTTCGTGCAAAAAGGATTGTCAATGATAGGGGTGCCCTGGACCATCGTTTGGAGAGGATGAAAAATTCCTTCCATAGACGAGGTTATCCAAGAGATTTGTTAAATTCACACCTAGATAAAATACACCAATTAGACTTGGATACCAAAGATCAAAAACAGCAAAACAAAAATGAGAATAGGGTCCCCCTAATAACTACATATAGTGAAGAGAGTCATAAAATAAAAGATATTATCAATAAACGTTGGTCTATACTTAAAAATGGCCTTAGTAATATCAAGGAATTTAAGGAAATACCACTTATGTCATACAGAAGACCCAAAATCTGCGTGACAAATTGGTCCATGCAGATATAGGTTCCCAAAAAAATTTTGGACAAACATTTTTACGCCCACAAAAAATGGGCTGTTTTACGTGCCTTAATTGCATAAATTGTAAATATATGAACAAGGGAAGTGTTTTTATACATCCAACGACCTTGAAATCATATAAGATCAATTTTTTCTTAACATGTGAATCTGCCTTTGTAATCTATGTCCTGTGGTGCCCCTGTAAATTGTTATACATAGGGGAAACAACTTTAGACTTTAAAACTCGTATTAACCATCATAGGTACACGATTTTTAAAAAACGCATGGATCTGCCAGTGCCAAAACACTTTACAGAACAGGGACACAGGGAATGTGACGTTAAGTGTATGTTGATAGATCATGTTCCTATTTCCCGAAAGGGAGGAAATAGAACAATGTACCTCAAAAAACGAGAGATCCATTGGATTATGAAACTCAACACCCTGAGACCTAATGGTCTCAATGTGGATTTTAAACCTTGGGCTTGCATATAGTCCTATGCAGTTGGAAATCATAGGTCTAGCATCCTTGAGAAAAAATGTAAAAAATTGTGGTGCTTAATATAATTTTTTTATTTTATTGAATTTTCAAGGAAATGATTTTTTCCTCTTTTCTATTATAGATTTGAACTTTGGGGTTTTGCACACACACGTTAAACCAGCTTGGACATTGGGATATTACACACACGATTGTGTTGGGGATCACCATCCATTGGACCTTGGAGTGCATTGGGGAACAGCAGTATGATATCAGATATATTAATAACAACTATAATGTGATAGATTAGGACATGGGTCAATATACAATTTAATGAAGAAAGTGTCCCTTGTCTTATATAAGAGTGCATAGGGGTATATATACTATGGCACCTATACTATGGCACCTTGTTGAAAATATTTTGGTCATGCAGAGTTAGGGATTTGCAGAGTAATACTTTGCGTTCCAAAGTGCTACATGACCAACTGTTGTCCCTGCTGTGCTTTATTTTGGTTTGATGGAGGATGTTCCCCTTAGACGATCGATGCTTAAACTTATATATATGGCAATAAAATAATGGAAGAATACGTAGTATGGGTGGACATTAATCTACAGCAGCAAATATAATACATATCTTCGCTGCTGGGAAGGGATAAAGACATATGTATATGTAATTATTCTGCGATTGTGTGGGTACGATTGTCCGCTATGAGCTAATATTGCTTCGCAGAATGGCGTACATTATTGCCAGGAGAAATTGAGTGATGTTTTGAATCACCAATCATGTGACCGGGAGTTTCGCATCACATGTGCGTTCCACCTTGCGGTGCATTCATGACGCATGTGCAGTGAGGTGTACACCACTCTGATATGGCGCGGATACACAGGGACGCCAAGGTCCACGCTGGTGAGTGCATTCCCCTTCCCCCTTTTCTTGTTTTTCTCTTGTTTTTATCTTTTTGATATAGATGAAATTCACGTGCGTATATCATGTGTTTTTAATGAGACAATTGTGTCTCATCACGTTAATGTATGAATTCTCCTAAGTTTTTACCACTATGTTTTGTATAATTTTTTGCACAATATTTTGTCTATATGTTTTGAATATATTCTGCTATGAATTTTTTTAAATCACACATTGTATTTTATGAGGAAATGTTTTAATTACTTAATTTGTGACAAAATCATGTGATCTATAAATATTCACTGAGCACCATTTGTAATACTGACACTGCTTGAGAAAAGTCCCATTGAGCGGACTGAAACGTCGCAATCAGGTGAATAAACACCTTTAATTCACTACGTTGGAGTGCCGTGGAGTTATTTTCTATATCTATCTATCTATCTATCTATCTCATATCTATCTCATATCTATATATCCATCTCTCCATCTGTCTGTCTCTTACTGCAGCTATAAATACATATATCTTATGTGTTTCATATCTTTCTGCCAAAAGTTTTACATTCAACAAATGTAAAAAGATCTTATGTATTGTAAGGTATGATTAAGCATTATTTACATAAAATGGATAGAAAGATGGATGGATGGATAGATAGATAGATAGATAGATAGATAGATAGATAGATATGAAATAGATGCCACATATGGTTTTCTTGTAGAACCGATCTTCTATTATCCTTAAATTATAGTCGACTTTCTTTGCACAGAATATTCTGCTTCATGTACATATACTTCAAAATGTTCTAGAAGTGGAATAACTATGAAGATGTTACACAATCGATCTCCATTAGAATTTCAGAATATTCCCAAATGACTGTTTTGACTGTGTGGGATCAAAAAAATATAAATACGCTTGTTAACATATCAGACCATATTGTCAGCCGTGCTGTCTCTCTGCACAGAGTGAGGAGATATATTCAGAGACGTTCCGGTAACAGATGTAAAGAGGTACGGAAGTAACAAGGGAAATAGATGCTGTTTTATCAGTCTTCATGGATCATGAGTCACAGCGATTTAAAGGGGTTGTCCAGGCTTTTGTGTGTTATTAATTAGCCCCAGGAGTGTGTTGTATGTAATACTCATCTGCTCCTTGCTGCTTGGATGCAGCCTGTGAACTTCCAGATGGGTCACATGAGCAGCTGCAGCCAAAGACTGGGCGAGCAGCACGTCATGGGCCGTTTGAGGACACATCACAGCTGAGGCCAGTGATTGGCTGCAGCAAAATACGTGACTCCGTCTGGAAGTTTTCAGATTGTGATTGTAAGATTGGAGGGGTGTAGAGCAGAAGAGCAGTGTTCCCTCTAAGACTTGTCAGCTGCTGAGCGGGGTCGGCTCAGGGCTGGGCACAGCGCCATCAAAGGTGGGCGATATGAAAACCTAAAATAATTGTCACATCAAAGACATACAGTATAACCCCTATACCATCCCGTACAATACAGTATAATCCATACACCATGCTGTATAGTATACAGGATAATCCATACACCATGCTGTATAGTATACAGGATAATCCGTATACCATGCTGTATAGTATACAGTATAATCTGTACACCATGCTGTATAATATACAGTATAATCTGTACACCATGCTGTATAATATACAGTATAATCTGTACACCATGCTGTATAGTATACAGTATAATCCGTACTCCATGCTGTATAGTATACAGTATAATCCATACACCATGCTGTATAATATACAATATAATCCGTACACCATGCTGTATAATAAGCAGTATAATCTGTACACCATGCTGTATAATATACAGTATAATCCGTACACCATGCCGTATAGTATACAGTATAATCCGTACACCATGCTGTATAATATACAGTATAATCTGTACACCATGCTGTATAATATACAGTATAATCTCTACACCATGCTGTATAGTATACAGTATAATCTGTACACCATGCTGTGTAATATACAGTATAATCCCTACACCATGCTGTATAATATACAGTATAATCTCTACACCATGCTGTATAGTATACAGTATAATCTGTACACAATGCTGTATAATATACAGTATAATCCGTACACCATGCTGTATAGTATACAGTATAATCCGTACACCATGCTGTATAGTATACAGTATAATCCCTACACCATGCTGTATAGTATACAGTATAATCCGTACACCATGCTGTATAATATACAGTATAATCCCTACACCATGCTGTATAGTATACAGTATAATCCATACACCATGCTGTATAATATACGGTATAATCCGTACACCATGCTGTATAATATACGGTATAATCCGTACACCATGCTGTATAGTATACAGTATAATCCCTACACCATGCTGTATAGTATACAGTATAATCCATACACCATGCTGTATAATATACAGTATAATCCATACACCATGCTGTATAATATATAGCATAACCCCACAGTGTAGGTGTTATACTGTATGTTATACAGCACGGTGTACGTATTCTACTGTATATTATACAGCATGGTGTATGGACTACACTGTATATTATACAAACATAGTAACAGTTTATAAGACCGAAAAAAGACATCTGTCCATCCAGTTCGGCCTGTTTTCATCCAATTCGGCCTGTTTGGTGTACAGATTATACTGTATATTATACAGCATGGTGTACGGATTATACTGTATACTATACAGCATGGTGTATGGATTATACTGTATATTATACAGCATGGTGTATGGATTATA
Organism: Rhinella marina; assembly: GCA_900303285.1. NCBI lineage: Eukaryota > Metazoa > Chordata > Amphibia > Anura > Bufonidae > Rhinella > Rhinella marina. The sequence goes on from ONZH01027575.1 coordinate 14,452, forward strand.
CTGTATATTATACAGCATGGTGTACGGATTATACTGTATATTATACAGCATGGTGTACGGATTATACTGTATATTATACAGCATGGTGTATGGATTATACTGTATATTATACAGCACGGTGTACGGATTATACTGTATACTATACAGCATGGAGTGCGGATTATACTGTAAACTATACAGCATGGTGTATGGATTATACTGTATACTATACGGCATGGTGTATGGATTATACTGTATATTGTACGGTATGGTGTATGGATTATACTGTATATTATACAGCATGGTGTATGGATTATACTGTATATTATACAGCATGGTGTATGGATTATACTGTATATTATACAGCATGGTGTATGGATTATACTGTATATTATACAGCATGGTGTACGGATTATACTGTATACTATACAGCATGGTGTACGGATTATACTGTATATTATACAGCATGGTGTACGGATTATACTGTATACTATACAGCATGGTGTGTGGATTATACTGTATACTATACAGCATGGTGTGTGGATTATACTGTATAGTATACAGCATGGTGTATGGATTATACTGTATATTGTACAGCATGGTGTACGGATTATACTGTATATTATATGGCATGGTGTGTGGATTATACTGTATATTATACGGCATGGAGTACGGATTATACTGTATATTATACAGCATGGTGTATGGTTTATACTGTATATTATACAGCATGGTGTACGGATTATACTGTATATTATACAGCATGGTGTACGGATTATACTGTATATTATACAGCATGGTGTACGGATTATACTGTATATTATACAGCATGGTGTATGGATTATACTGTATATTATACAGCATGGTGTATGGATTATACTGTATATTATACTGCATGGTGTACGGATTATACTGTATATTATACAGCATGGTGTACGGATTATAATGTATATTGTACAGCAAATGCATGACGGTTACACCATGCCGGACAATATAACCCCTGTGCCATGCTGTACAATATACAGTATATACACAGTGTAGAGGTATACTGTATATTGTGTGGCACAGTGTATGCATACACATATACACATACACACACACACATGAAACACATAAAAACTTACAGTTACTTGGCCCTTGTCTCTGGCGCCACTTCAACAGGGAACACTGCAGAAGAGTATGCTTTTTTATTAGGTAGGATGAAAATACCTATATGGCTGGACAGCCGCTTTACGGAAAAAATGGAGACAATGGAAAACAAAAAACTGCATAATGTACAAAACTCATTTGGGCCTCACCTTGCTAACTGATGGCAGTTACTTGACCGCCATGATTACTCCCCTGACTACAAATGCTACTCCTTTGACTGTACAAATGATTACTTAGGCTACGCCCCTGCCCACACAAACTACACCCGCGACTAGGCAGGCTACTCCCCTGACTATCTAGGCTCCACCAATGTCTATTCAGTGTACTCCTTTATCTAGGTTACACCAATTATTCAAGTTACTCCCCTGACTACTAAGCTACATACACAACTACACTGACTAACCAGCTTACACCTCTGACTATTAAGACTGCTCTCCTGGCTACCCTTCTACACTTATGACTGCCCAGGCTGCACCCATGATTACTCACATTACTCCTCTGACTGCTCAGGCTACACTCATGATTACTCAGGTTACTCATCTGACTGGCCAAGCTATACCCATAATTACTCAGTTCACTCCCCTGACAGCCCAAACTATCTCCATACTCAGGTTACTCCTCTGACTGCCTAGGCCACACCCATGATTACTCAGGTTACTCCTCTGATTTCCCAGGCTACACCCATGATTATTCAGGTTACTCCTCTGACTTGCCAGGCTACACCCATAATTACTCAGTTTACTCCCGACAGCCCAAACTATCTCGATTCTCAGGTTGCTTGTCTGACTGCCTAGGCCACACGCATGATTACTCAGGTTACTCCTCTGACTGCCTAGGCCACACCCATTATTACTCAGGTTACTCCTCTGACTTCCCAGGCCACACCATTACATGGACTACTACTGCACTCATCAATAATCTTCACCAGTCATCGGTGCCAATTTTAAGTCTCTCTCATCAACAAGATGTCACAAATTGCATTATGCCAACACAAGGAGGGTTAGAAGCGTCTGGTAACTATAAGAGCTGCATTTTACTAATCAATGTTGTGGTTCCATAAAAGCCACAGAATAACAAGATTCCCAAGAATCTTCTCTTCTTATGTTTGTTAGAGTAATGTGAGATTCATAGTCATCGCTTACCAGTTAATCAGCACAGCATTATCAGGTCCAGTCACTTAATTATCATTAATCAAGTGTGAAATTGGCAACATTCTACAACTAATACGAAGGAAGGATTGCATTCATCTATAGGGTTAATTAATCCTATATCTTGGTGAACAAGTTGAGACAGAAGCCCCTTCTATTATACAGGGGACTTTAAAAATGATCTTGCAAATAGAGTGTAAATCTTTTATACATTTATTTTGTTCACACCATTATGTTCAGCTTTAGTTCTCAATTTCACTCCTGTCTCTCAAGTCTCAGGATGTAGCATGGATATAATATGCTTATAATCCTGGATGAGTTTTCCTGTTCTCAGCGTTACCTTTTGCTAAGTAATGCATTTTGCATGAAGATTTAATAGTTTATTAATATAAATACTATAATACTGCTCCTATGTACAAGAATATTACTACTATAATACTACTCCTATGTACAAGAATATAACCACTATAATACTGCTCCTATGTACAAGAATATAACTACTATAATACTGCTCCTATGTACAAGACTATAACTACTATAATACTGCTCCTATGTACAAGAATATAACTACTATAATACTGCTCCTATGTACAAGAATATAAGTACTATAATACTGCTCCTGTGTACAAGAATATAACTACTATAATACTGCCTCCTATGTACAAGAATATAACTACTATAATACTGCCTCCTGTGTGCAAGAAAATAACTACTATAATACTGCCTCCTATGTCCAAGAATATAACTACTATAATACTGCTTCTATGTACAAGAAAATAGCCACTATAATACGCCCTCCTATGAAAAAGAATATAACTACTATAATACTGCCCCTATGTACAAGAATATAAGTACTATAATACTGCTCCTGTGTACAAGAATATAACAACTATAATACTGCCTCCTATGTACAAGAATATAACTACTATAATACTGCCTCCTATGTACAAGAATATAACTACTATAATACTACTCCTATGTACAAGAATATAATTACTATAATACTGCCTCCTATGTACAAGAATATAACTACTATAATACTGCTCCTATGTACAAGAATATAACTAATATAATACTGCTGCTATGTACAAGAATATAACTACTATATTATGTCTCCTATTTACAAGAATATAATTACTATAATACTGCTCCTATGTACACAAATATAACTACTATAATACTGTACGCTATGTACAAGATTATAACTACTATAATACTGTTCCTATATACAAGAATATAACTACTATAATACTGCCTCCTGTGTGCAAGAAAATAACTACTATAATACTGCTTCTATGTACAAGAAAATAGCTACTATAATACGCCCTCCTATGTAAAAGAATATAACTACTATAATACTGCTCCTATGTACAAGTATATAACTACTATAATACTGCTCCTATGTACAAGAATATAACTACTATAATACTGCTCCTATGTACAAGAAAATAACTACTATAATACTGCTCCTGTGTACAAGAATATAACTACTATAATACTGCCTCCTATGTACAAGAATATAACTACTATAATACTGCTTCTATGTACAAGAAAATAGCCACTATAAAACGCCCTCTTATGTACAAGAATATGACTACTATAATACTGCTCCTATGTACAAGAATATAACTACTATAATACTGCTCCTATGTACAAGAATATAAGTACTATAATACTGCTCCTGTGTACAAGAATATAACAACTATAATACTGCCTCCTATGTACAAGAATATAACTACTATAATACTGCCTCCTATGTACAAGAATATAACTACTATAATACTACTCCTATGTACAAGAATATAATTACTATAATACTGCCTCCTATGTACAAGAATATAACTACTATAATACTGCTCCTATGTACAAGAATGTAACTAATATAATACTGCTGCTATGTACAAGAATATAACTACTATATTATGTCTCCTATTTACAAGAATATAATTACTATAATACTGCTCCTATGTACACAAATATAACTACTATAATACTGTACGCTATGTACAAGATTATAACTACTATAATACTGTTCCTATATACAAGAATATAACTACTATAATACTGCCTCCTGTGTGCAAGAAAATAACTACTATAATACTGCTTCTATGTACAAGAAAATAGCTACTATAATACGCCCTCCTATGTAAAAGAATATAACTACTATAATACTGCTCCTATGTACAAGTATATAACTACTATAATACTGCTCCTATGTACAAGAATATAACTACTATAATACTGCTCCTATGTACAAGAAAATAACTACTATAATACTGCTCCTGTGTACAAGAATATAACTACTATAATACTGCCTCCTATGTACCAGAATATAACTACTATAATACTGCTTCTATGTACAAGAAAATAGCTACTATAAAACGCCCTCTTATGTACAAGAATATGACTACTATAATACTGCTCCTATGTACAAGAATATAACTACTATAATACTGCTCCTATGTACAAGAATATAACTACTATAATACTGCCTCCTAAGGGTGAGGACGTGTATTGGTGGTTCTCCTGATGTCTAAAGCAAGCCCAGGGAGGCATCTCCCTGGGCAGGGATCTTCTCCAAGCAAGTCCTGGCTTCCAGGCCTCCACTGGGAGGAAACAACCAGGCTCTTTCCAATATGGATACAACTCCCAAAGTGAATCCTGTAACAAGGAATGACCAGAATGGAAGAAACACCAGTGGAAGTAAGAAAGATGGAGTAATGGTTCACGGTTCAAGGCTCACTATACAGGTCAGGCCTTCAAAAGGAGGAATGTAGTGAGATTTAAACATCGAGGCGCCAAAGAAGATCTCCCAGATTGGAGGCTTCTGGTCCGGGAACTCCTGTGTTGCCAGATGGGGTTTGTGCCTTCTGAGATCCTGGCAGTCATTAATCTACCAGATAGACAGGGCTATGACGTCAGCTTCAAACTCATGTCTAATCTGGATAGATTCTGGGCTAATTTCTCCAGGTTCAGAGACACTGCTGACTGGAGTAAATTTATTTTTATTCCAATATCCAAGCCAGATACCGTCACTGTAAATATCATCTTTTGGAATGAGGCTGTCCCTCCCCAGGATATTGTGGTGTGGCTCAGGAGGCACTGCAACATGATGATGGTATCTGGACGGGAGGGTGGAAGGTTTTGGTGACATCTACTACTATCCTCTTTCTTCATTGGGAGAGAGAAAAGCGTCTGCTTCTACCCAGGTCAGCCCAGGAAGTGTTTTAAGTGTGGCAGAGCTGGTCATATCGCTAGTGTGTGCACTGTAGTCAAGTGCAACCTGTGCGGTGAGGACGGCCACATAAGTGTCAACTGTCAGAACATCAGGTGTAATCTATGTGGTGCAATGGGTCACCCTCACAAGGATTGTCTGGACGCATGGCACAATATCTGTAAGGAGCTTCTTGATGGAGGAGAAATTGTAAGAGGCAGATGCTATAGAAGAGGAGGCCTTAATGTCAGGGTCCATTCTGACCAGAGAAGAAGTCCAGGAGGCATCAAAAACCCGAGCTCCAGAACATGAGGTCCCAGATACTGCACAGGGGAGCATGGAGGTTGTCCCTGAGGGCCAGCAACAGTCAGAGGTAGCTTCTTCTTTCTCATCACCATCGTTATTTCAGGAAAGTAAAAGCAACAAGAGGAATAAAAAAGACAAGTCCTCCCGTATGCCTGAGGCTGAGTACAGCATGACCGAGAGTGTGAGGAAGAAAGTCCATACAGGGTCAGAGGTGATGGTCATATCCAACAGGTACAGGGTCCTGTCAGAGTCTGAGGGAAATTATGAGAGAACTAAAGAAAATAGATGACGAATGTGAAGGGGACACTGAGGACCCCCCGACCAAAAAGAAACCCTATGCTGTAGAGACCCAGGTAGAGTCAGACATGGAGACAGGTGGTAAGCAGGGCGACTCTGACCTATGATGATGGGTGTTACCTCGCTGCTCCTCCTCTTGTGTTGTGTGATGATGGTTGGGTTCTCTTTAAAAGTGCTTTCCAGCAATGTAAATAGTAAAGTAAGAAGGACAAGGCATATAGTGTATGATCACCTGAGATCTCTTGATGCGGATGTCATCTTCTTACAGGAGACGCGTCTGACCACATCAGGACTTCTGCGTGAGGCTGAGAGGGAATGGAGGACTGGTCCTTCTTTCTGGTCGCTGGCTGTGGAGCCTTATGCCAGGGTCGCTATATTGTTCACCACTAATGAAGTGACTGTACATAGACTGAAAGAAGGGCTGACAGAAGGTATTATGGGTCGGTGTCTGGTCCTTGAGGTCACAATCCATGGTAGACAACTCGGGCTCATTAATATCTATGGCCCACAGTCAGTGACAGAAAGGATCCAATTATTTCATGAGGTTAAGCAGTATCTTTTTACCTCTGTCCTAGTGGTAATGGCTGGAGATTTCAATGTCACTAGGACATCGGGTGACAGATCCTCTGGCCGAGCAGTGACCAGGGACTCCAAGGTCCATAATAGCATGATCCAGCAGGCAGGCCTCAGCGATGTGTTCACACAGGGTGGCAGGAAGCCAAAATTTACATACTCCTGTGCTGACAGAAGTAGTCGCATAGATATGGCTTTTGTGAATCCCAGAGAAGTTGTTAGTGGGATGAGTGAGAAAATTGTCCCTTACTCTGATCACTAGGCCTTGTCTTTCTGCTTAGGAGCCACTAAGCGTCCTGTTGTTGGTAGGGGGCTATGGAGACTTAACTCCAGTCTCCTGGAGGATCCTTATGTCCAGGATTGTGTCCACTCTCTTTTTTAGCAACAACTAGAAAGAGTTGACTATTATGACAATTTGGCCGACTGGTGGGAGGACATCAAGGAGGAGATCAGATCCCTCTTGAGGAAACTGTCATTTAAGACAGGGAAGAGTAAGTATAGCCAGTATCTCAAGCTGCGGAAAGAATTGGAGTCACTGTATTTGGCAGATGGGAGGGATCAACCAAAGATAAACCGACTGAAATCTGAGATGAGGCAGGTACACCTCCCTGGTTCTGGAACGAGATTATGGGACCTTAGGGTCACCTGATCCCTTTGAGAAGTGCCGGGAGTGTGTGGCCAACAAAGTGGTCGCAGGTCTCACTGACTCCCAGGGTGTTCTGCAGGAATCTCGGGAGGGTATCCTGGGGGTGGTGAGATCTTACTATACTAACTTGTTTCAGAGGAAGGTTTTGGATAAAGAGAAGATAACTCAATTCTTGGAGGCAACCCCAGGCCCTTATACTAGAGATTTGGACTTTTCTCCTTTGACAGCAGAATTGATGGTGGAGGAGGTTAAAGTGGCCATTGATCGGTTACATCTGAAGAAGGCACCAGGTCCAGATGGTATTACAGCAGAATTTTATAAGAAGTTCAGAGACCACTTAGCCCCAATCCTTGTGGACGTGTACAAAAATTGTCTAGAAAATCACATGATGCCTCTGTCCATGAGGGTGTCCTCATTAATTCTGCTGTCTAAAGGTAAGGAGCCTAGTGACATCAAGAACTGGAGGCCGATTGCCCTCTTGAATGTCGACAGGAAGATTCTGGCAAAAATCCTCTTTTCTAGTTTAGTTTGTTTGTCCTGGGCAGTGTTGTCAGGCTGTCAGTTCGGCACAGTAAAAGGGCGGAACATCTCTGGAGCAGTCATCTCGATAAGGGAGATGTTGAGAGATGTAAAGCTCTGAGGTGTGGGAGATATGTTGTAGGTCTGGACCAGGCTAAAGCCATCAACATAGTAGACCATGAGTATCTATGGGCCACTTTGTCAAAGTACGGTATTCCGGGACAATTTATTGATTGGCTAAAAACTTTATATTGTTAGGCGAAGAGCTTTCCTCTGATCAATGGTTGGCAGGGTGACACTTTTGAAGTAGAGGCGGGGGTGAGACAGGGTTGCCCTCTGAGTCTACTGTATGTGTTTGCCTTAGACCCGCTCCTGAGGTCACTGCAGGAGTGTGATTTTCTGGGGGTGCCGCTCCCCCACTGCTTGCCTCTGAGTGTTGTTGCCTACGCGGATGATGTGACTGTGGTGATATCTGAGCCCCATGAGGTGGAGAAGTTGTCTGCAGCCATCAGAAGCTACTCGGAGGCCTCAGGGTCTCTGGTCAACCTTGAGAAGAGTCAAGTACTGATCCAGATTTTGATCTGCCACAGTTTGCGAAAGCCTCCACCTATATTAAGATCTTAGGGGTTAAATTTGGGAGGGACGATAATGCCAAACTAAATTGGGAAGAAAAGTTGGAATCCGGAAATGCAAAGGTTCAGCGATGGAAGAACTGGAGGCTGACAGGTTGAACCCAATAAAAAGAGGGATTACCTACCTACAGAGGAGAGAAGGTGGGCTGGATATGATAAATCCAAGGGTGTTCTTTGACTCCATGTTTCTAAAAGTTCATTTTGTATGCCTGGACTCAAACAACAGTTCTCTGTGGGTGAATAGTATCAGGGACTAGATATTGCCTTTTGCAGAGTCTTGGGTGCGAGGCGGCAGTCTCAAGAGGGGTCGGTTGACTCGTGATTTCCTCCCCCAGTACCTGGAGTATGGTCTAAAGTGCATGAAGAAGTGGGGAATAGAGAAGATTTATCTGGAGACTAAGTCCAGGAAGGATCTTTATATCAGGATCTGTAGGACCTTCTATAACTTACAGCCAGCACTTAGGGACTGCACAACAGCCACCTTGCAGGACAGTCTAATGTTCCTTAATGGAGCAAGGCTTCCTGCAAAGTTTTTTTACATTGCCTGGCTGTCGTTACATGGGAAACATTTTGTCAGAGATAATTTAAAATTTCTGAGTGTCTCAGATCGCATGTGCCCCCTGGGCTGTCAGCAGGAGGAGACTATGGACCATTTTATAACTGAGTGCTGGGGAGGGTGACAGATATGGCTGGAGATAACCAGCAAGCTAAAAATCCCAAGGGTCCAGTCTCTGACCTACCCAGACATTATATATGGTGTAACATCACAGGTAGCTGACATTGACTTGGGGACCATGCATCTGATTATTAACACCATCAATTATTACCACAGGCATACAAGAACCAGAGTGTCCATCCACAGTGAGCCCTTTAACCATAGGAAAGCCGTAAACCTCATCCTGTAAGAGCTCAGGTGGATCAGATCTATAGAGGTCAGGAAAAAGGCCGAGAATGAAAAATTATGGAGGAATGTATATTTGGAGTAATTTTGGTTCATGTATCCTGTTTATTTATTCATCTTTTTTCCCATTTATTTGTGATGGACTCTTAAGTTAAATTTATTATAAATTTATTTTTATTTTTTGACGATAAGTCTGATTTCTGTTAAATAATTGTTTGTTCAGTCTGTTTCTGAAATGTATTATTGTATTTTTGCTTGGTTTTACTAATAAAAATTGCCTCCTATGTAGAAGAATATAACTATTATAATACTGCCTCCTATGTACAAGAATATAACTACTATAATATTGCTCCTATGTACAGGAATATAAATACTATAATACTGCTCCTATGTATAAGAATATAACTACAATAATACTACTCCTATGTATAAGAATATAACTGCTATAATACTGCCTCCTATGTACAAGAATATATCCACTGTAATACTGCTCCTATGTACAGGAATATAACTACTATAATACTGCTCCTATGTACAAGAATATAACTGCTATAATACTGCCTCCTATGTACAAGAATATAACTACTATAATACTGCTCCTATGTACAAGAATATAACTACTATAATACTACTCCTATGTAAAAGAATATGACTACTATAATACTACTTTCTATGTACAGGAATATAACTATTATAATACTGCCTCATATGTAGAAGAATATAACTACCATAATACTGCCTCCTATGTACAAGAATATAACTACTATAATACTGCTCCTATGTACAAGAATATAACTACTATAATACTGCTCCTATGTACAAGAATATAACTACTATAATACTGCCTCCTGTGTACAAGAATATAACTGCTATAATACTGCCTCCTATGTACAAGAATATAACTACTATAATACTGCTCCTATGTACAAGAATATAACTACTATAATACTACCTTCTATGTACAGGAATATAACTATTATAATACTGCCTCCTATGTAGAAGAATATAACTACTATAATAATGCCTCCTATGTAGAAGAATATAACTACTATAATACTGCCTCCTATGTACAAGAATACTACTAAACTGCCCTTAAGAATATAACTACTTAATACTGCCTCATGTACAAGAATATACTACTATATACTGCCTCCTATGTACAAGAATATAACTACTATAATACTGCTCCTATGTACAAGAATATAACTACTATAATACTGCAAGAAACAAGAAAAAAGAAGAAATGACCAGCTTCCAAAGAAAAAATTATTTGAATAAATATTTTGAATAAAATCCAGCCTTTATTTTCTTCATCCAAGTGCACAGTTAAAAGCCAACACTTACAGAGTCCTTAAGTGTTGGCTTTTAACTGTGCACTTGGATAAAGAAAATAAAGGCTGGATTTTATTCAAAAAATTTATTCAAATAATTTTTTCTTTGGAAGATGGTCATTTCTTCTTTTTTCTTGTTTCTTGCGTATAACAAGCACTAGTTCCCAGTGCTGACCGTGCCTCCAGTCTATTCAGGTGAGCGAGACGTTGGGGTTTATTTGTTTGTTTTTTCTCTACTATAATACTGCCTCCTGTGTACAAGAATATAACTGCTATAATACTGCCTCCTATGTACAAGAATATAACTACTATAATATTGCTCTTATGTACAAGAATATATTTACTATAATACTGTTCCTATGTACAAGAATATAACTACTATAATACTGCTCCGATGTACAAGAATATAACTGCTATAATATTGCCTCCTGGGTACAAGAATAGAACTACTATAATATTGCTCTTATGTACAAGAATATAATAACTATAATACTGCTCCTATGTACAAGAATATAACTACTATAATACTGCTCCTATGTACAAGAATATAACTACTATAATACTGCTCCTATGTACAAGAATATAACTACTATAATACTACCTCCTATGTACAGGAATATAACTACTATAATACCGCCCGCCTCCTATGTAGAAGAATATAACTATTATAATACTGCCTCCTATGTACAAGAATATAACTACTATAATATTGCTCCTATGTACAAGAATATAACTACTATAATACTGCTCCTATGTACAAGAATTTAAGTACTATAATACTGCTCCTATGTACAAGAATATAACTACTATAATACTACCTCCTATGTACAGGAATATAACTACTATAATACTGCTCCTATGTTGAAGAATATAACTACTATAATACTGCTCCTATGTACAAGAATATAACTACTATAATACTGCTCCTATGTACAGGAATATAACTACTATAATAGTGCCTCCTATGTACAAGAATATAACTACTATAATACTGCTCCTATGTACAGGAATATAACTACTATAATAGTGCTCCTATGTACAAGAATATAACTACTATAATACTGCTCCTATGTACATGAATATTACTACTATAATACTGCTCCTATATACTAGAATATAACTACTATAATTCTGCTCCTATATACTAGAATATAACTACTATAATACTGCTTCCTGTGTCAAGAATATAACTACTATAATACTGCTCCTATGTACAAGAATATAACTGCTATAATACTGCCTCCTATGTACAAGAATAGAACTACTATAATATTGCTCCTATGTACAAGAATATAACAACTATAATACTGCTTTTATGTACAAGAATATAACTACTATAATACTGCTCCTATGTACAAGAATATAACTACTATAATACTACCTCCTATGTACAGGAATACATAACTACTATAATACTGCCTCATATGTTCAAGAATATAACTACTATTAGAGATGAGCGAATCGATTTGTAGATTTGTTGATTCGTATCGAATCTTAGGAATTTTTAGCTGCTAAGAGAATCCGAATATTAGGTGATTCGTTTCGGCTTTGAGCACATTCGCTATGTAGTTTGTCCTATAAATTATACGCTATTGCTACGTATAAGTTACTCTATACGCTGTTGCGTACGAATTCAATTCATTAGCGATGCAGACTCCTCCCCGGTAGCTCCGCCCCCTTCCTCAGTGCGCAAGGAAGACGAGGCAACTCAGGCAATTAAGATGGCGACACAGCGAGGCCCTGACTGGGGAGGCATGGTGTGGGGCACCGACCACCTATGAGGAGAAGGAACCGGAGGAGATCTACGTCTTTCAACATGTCCGGCAGGACACGGGGGAGGCAGCAGGAGTTTCCGCTCCGCCCCAGAAGGACTACTCCCTTCGGCAAAATTCGATGGTCCCCGAGGCTGTCACCTGGAACATCCTGACCCTCTAGGAATACAAAAAGTTGGTAGAGGAGTGGGTTGTGCAGGTGTTGGAACACCCACATTTCGGTGACCCCAAGCTGGAGTGCCGAAAGGGTACTTTTATTTGGTTCAGTGTGGAACGGGGAGTTGGTTTTATCGCCGATGAGGAGACGGCTGAAGAGTGATATGTGAACCGCCGTTCTGTAAAGCGGCCGTATCTTCCGCCCGTCCGCCACAATCTCCACGCAGGGGGTTAGGTGAAGTATACCCCTATGAAGAGCCTCCAAGCTTCCTTTGCTACTGGGGTAAAACTCCTTAAGCGACCAGCTACTCCTGCAGCACCCCCGGAAGACTTGACTGAAAAGGCCCAGGCCACTCGGTGTTCCCATGAGACCAATGATGGGACTCTGCGATCTGAGGAGAAATCCCAAGCTCAGCTGGAACCCCTGATACCAGATTTGCCACTGCCGCTGATCCTTCATGTGGGACAGATGACCACCAACAGTTTTGTGTACCAGCCATCGGTGGTACAATACCAACTGCCATAACAGGTGCAGGGTGCACAGTCCGCCGCTCGTGGAAGACCATTACCAGAGCCATTACAGACGGAGATTCTGTCACCTTGTATGCCGGCGGGAGGATCTGGCCCCTACAAGGTAATGGGCAAGGTCCAAGTTGCCACGGCCCTTGCCAGTGTGACCGCCCAGTCACTACCAAGACCATCCCTGAGAGGTCGTGGGGGTCTGCTGCTGCAGCCAGTGTCGCTTACATGAGGCAGGAGCTCCCTCTCATGTATTTTAGCTCCAGGAGCAGTGAAGAGGACCTGCTGGCCCTTAAGTAAGGCTACTGCAGCTTTTATGGGATCCACAACGTGGACTTAACCTGAAGGGTGAGCAGTAGTTGGCGTTTGTTTTTATTTTTGTTGACCTGCGTTTGTCCTCACCCAGATGGACATGGATTGTCACGACTCCCCCCATAAAAAAAAAGTTTTAACCAAGTTGCACATACGTGCGCCTCATCCCTTTTTTCCCCCTTAGCAGCTTATTGGGGAGCCCCTTGAAAGAGGGTTTTTTAAGGAACCTTTGCTGCTATTTTTTTACCCATTTGGATCACAATTACCTACGTGGATTACAAATTGCAACTGAGTTTGGGACTCTGTTCCAGTTGTATGACAAGCGTCAGAAGAAAAGAGACTTAAACGTGTCTGTGAGCATACTAGGTAGGTGATATTTAAAATGTTTATATTATACCTATAATGTATTTGCACTATATTGTTTGCACTGGATTGTTTGCACTAATGTTTTTACCTTTCTGCAATGTTTTCAAGTATGTTGCCCATTGTGTGTATTTCTTTACAGGTTACACTTTATTGTATGGTGGATGGTTGTACTATGCACTTAGCCGGATAGACAGCACCTTACTTGTTCTACCTCAAATATACATACTGCCTCTGAGGGCGATTCCAGATCTGACCAGTTACGCTGGATCTGGCCCGGGGTCCGCAAGGTGTCGAAACGATGGTGCAAACCTCGGATCACCTGCTGGATCACCTCCTTTTTATGCTGGTTCAGGTGGCGGTGTGTGCCATTGTAAATCATAATCCTGCCGGTTCATCAGCCAGACTATGTATTTCAGCTGTGCAGCAGAGCTAAATGATGAGGATCGCCTGGATGCCATTTTCTAAAATTCGCTCTGCCTCTGAGGAGTGCACTCCGCGGCCTCTCGTCGTACGTGCCTGCGTATTACGTAATCGCGTAGACAATAGTACGCTGAGGATTTGTAAGCTATTTGTACGCTCATGTGTACGTTTTCTAAGAAGTTGCGTACATTTTTTAAAAGAGTGTTCGTTTTTAATGCGCGAATGTTCGCTAATAGCACATAACAACATATTTTGTACGCAAATTAAACAAATCTATTCGTCGAATATACGAATCTTAGGAAAAGTTCGGCGAATGTTCGGCGAATTATTTTTTGAATGATTCGCTCATCTCTAACTACTATAATACTGCCTCCTATGTACAAGAATATAACTACTATAATACTGCTCCTATGTACAAGAATATAACTACTATAATACTGCTCCTATGCACAAGAATATAACTACTATAATATTGCTTCTATGTACAAGAATATAACTACTATAATACTGCTCCTATGTACAAGAATATAACTACTATAATACTTCTCCTATGTACACGAATATAACTACTATAATACTGCTCCTTTGTACAAGAATATAACTACTATAATACTGCCTCCTATGTACAAGAATATAACTACTATAATATTGCTCCTATGTACAAGAATATAACAACTATAATACTGCTTTTATGTACAAGAATATAACTACTATAATATGCTCCTATGTACAAGAATATACACTATATACTGTACAAGAATATAACTACTATAATACTGCTCCTATGTACAAGAATATAACTACTATAATACTGCTCCTATGTACAAGAATATAACTACTATAATACTGCTCCTATGTACAAGAATATAACTACTATAATTCTGCTCCTATGTACAAGAATATAACTACTATAATACTGCTCCTATGTACAAGAATATAGTACTATATAATATAATGTACAAGAATATAACTACTACTGGGAATATACTACTTAATACTGCTCCTATGTACAAATAACACTATGTAAAGATATAACTACAATAATACTGTGCAATATGTACAAGAATATAACTGCAATAAGGCTGGGGCTACATGATGATTTTGGCAGATCACTATGTAGCAGTTCAGCTATTGAACTGAATGGGGTGGCAGAGTGACTCACAAGTTGCTGCAATCCCAAGTGTTGGATTTTTTTGCGATTCTTGGTATTGATCTTTGGTTGTGTGATGGGTATGGCGGCTAATATTGCAAAGTGGCTCCAGCCTTAGGTTTCTGTTGGATCTACATTTCAGAATGTACAGATCAGATATGAGTGGATCTTGCTGATTTTCTGTGACCTTCTTTAGTGAGACTTTACCCGCTGGACTGATTGGATCCATGGCGGTTTGGGGAGATGAGGTTTTCTGTGTGCACTGAGCCCTTCTTGTGAAGGGTTCTTGCCTGGCTGCCTCCTTAGTTCCAGGTTCTTGAGTGGGAAAATAAGCTTGCCTCTCTATTTGCATACATTGCATCTTGAATCCACTTTAGCTGCAGAATTTAATTAATGTTGAATATCTTTGAAATTCTGTCTAACACTGTGAGGAGTGATGGAGCCGCGACTCTTCAGGTTTCGTATGTAAAACCTCTAATGTACACCAGGAATTTTACCTTCTCTGTTTCTGGAAAAAATGTGCACAACTCGGTGGAGTAGCTACCAGGGAAGCAGGGGAAGCAGCTACTTCAGGGCCCGAGCTCATAAGGGGCCAGGAGCAGCCCTATAGCTCAGGGCAGTACTGGCAGTAATGCATTGGCGCTGGGGCCCAGTGCAGTCACTGCACTTCATCACACGTGCCCCTGTCAGAGCGGATGCCTTTTCCTGCAGTTAGTCAGGTCCTGAGTCCTGCAATTGCTCATAGATTACAGGGCCCTTCCCCTGGAATCTGTCACTGACCCGACATCAGTGACGTTGCTGCATCTCTCTCCCTCCTCAGTTCTGATGTTGGACAGTCACCAGCATCCGGACGCTTCGATGTGGGTGGAGCTAAAATAGCTTTGCCCCTTTTTCCTACCCGCGCTTTCTGCAGTGTTAACTGCAGGAACTGAGTGTATAAGTGCGTCCATGTATGTGGTGAGTGCATGTATGAGTGCGTCCATGTATGTGGTGACTGTGTATGAGTGTCTCCACGTATGTGGGACTGTGTGTATGAGTGTGTCCATGTAGGAGGTGAGCAGTTCCGATAGAATGGAGGTGAAAACATCTTACTTGAACCATACTAAACAAAGTGAAAAATACATACAATGCAACAGCACTCTGCAAACTAAATAAAGTACAAAAATGCCATAGTAATAGAAAATAATCTGGTGCTAATGCTACACTTATTCAGTAAATTTGAGATTCTTGACAAATATATTTTGTACAAAATTATTTGAGCCCGTCTGCGAAACGTCAAAAACGCTGCTGCATTGTGTATATTTTTTCCCTTTGTGTACTTAGCCATGGCAACATGTACCTGCACACTGAGATGTGCTGACTGACCCCCTTTTTCTCTGCAGTTCATACTAAACAAAGTGCCTTAGTTACTTGACTGTTCAATAACACTGAATTTTTGGTTGTTTATTTCAGTTTTTAAAAGTCTTGCATTTTTATGTTTTGTTTTTAGCTTTTTTATGGCTTTTGACATTTTTCTGCCATTTATAAACTCCCATAGTGATTCCTGAAAGAAAAATGCCTAAATAAATTCACACCTACAACATGCGCTGCAGTAACAAAAAAAAACGCAATGCAAAACCATCTCATGCAAAAAAAAAACAAAACACTTGTGGCCTTGATTAATGAGGACCAATGTGTGACACACCTGTGTTGATAGGACCTGCTCCACCAGAGGAGACATGCAATGTATGATGAAAATAATAGACTTTATAAGCAACTTCTGATATGTGAATGTTAGACAATTTTGACGTATAGATTTTAATACAAGCAATGTGTTTTTTTATGTATATAATACACAAGCTCTAACCAAGAGCCAGTGATTGGCCATGGGAAATGGGCTGTGCTATTTAAGTTCCCTTAAATTTGCTATGATTAAGATTAGATTTGCTCGAAACGTGTAAGCGGAAATATGTCGCTCTCCGGGATTAGGCTTCGTAGCAATAAGGGCTCATGCACACAAACGTATTTACTTTCTGTGTCCGTTCCCGTTTTTATTGCGGACCGTATGCGGGACCATTCATGTCAATGGGTCCACAAAAAAAACGGAAAGTGTGCATTCCGTTTCCAGATGTCCGTATTTCCGTTCTGCAAAAAAAATAGAACATGTCTAATTATTGTCCGCATTACGGACAAGGATATGACTGTTCTATTAGGGGCCAGCTGTTCTGTTCAGGAAAATACAGAATGCACATGGACGTCATCCGTATTTTTTGCAGGTCTGTTTTTTGTGGACCACAAAATACATACGGTCGTGTGCATGAGCCCTAAAGGAGTTGTAGTCGGTGGAGTAAGTAGAGTCCAGACTTTGTGAAGTTTAACGGTTTTTACTTGAATAAACTTGCAGTAAACTTGAGTCATCCAAACAATATGTGATCTTTCTCTTGGCTCCTGCAGGCTGAGGGTAAACTGGCAGGTAAACATGACTACTTTGTCTTATCTCTCTGCTGTGTCTTCAGTCTGGTTCCAATCAGTTACTGTTTCTTATGAGAATGATGTATCCTGTGACTCGTTTTGCAGAGTAGGGTGTCTTTGGCTCTGTTTTACCTCTCTGAGGTGCTAAGTCCTTTTATATATCAGGAGTGGGCTGCACTCTGAGCTACTTTCCCAAAGCACCTGCAGTAGTGAGGGGGAAACGCTTCCTCGCTGCACCATACTGCTTCACTCTCTCGCTCCGACTCTGCACTCCACTTCTCAACCTCTTCACTCTCAACTTCACCATAGCTTCTTCCAACCCCTCCCTTGGTAGGAAACAGGATTCTCCCACTTCTGCCCAAAAGGGGGAGAATGGAATGGTAAGTTTCATTCTATCTAAAGGTACTCTCTGCCAGATACATTGCCACCAGCTGGACAACCAAGTATATAATATGTAATAACAGTGGCATAACAATATTATCAAGGCACAGTGTTAAATACACAGATAACATACTTTACTAGCCATTAGAGACAGTAGCTAGGTGTAAGAATTGTAGTGCCCCCTTGCAAGCCTAGTCATAGATTACATGCCTCCTCTGTCATTCCATGCGGCAGTTTGAAATCTACAGCAGCTCGGAACTACCGTAGATTCCAGTCATAACTTACCCCAATTTCTGGTGGAATTAATGATGACTTTGCCAAGCCCAATGGCCCTGCTTTCACCACACCCCTGTTAGGAAACCTGACAAGGACGGCTTAAAAATGCCAGTTGCAACGAAAAAAAGTAGCAATAGCATTTAAGAAGTCGCAAAACCCAACTTTACAACATTTTTAGTGCCAGAAAATTGCCGTATGGGAAGGTAAATTTCCCCATTGTCTATACCGTCAGGTTGCTGTGCTGATGGCTGGATGTACAGTCATATTTAGCTATAATGAGTGTTAATGAGCTGTCAGGAGATCAGCGCTGTACACGGGGCCATCAGCACAGCAACCTGACGGCTCAGTGTGAAACAGCAAGGAAGATACTCTGCAGACAGGCTGAAACTTAAAGGACCTGGAATTTTATTTTGTTTAATTAAGAACCTTTACTTGCGGGGTACGCTTTGCTGATTCTGCCATCCTTGCCCCTTTTTTCAAATACCTCTCACTTTCCCCGCTGTGCCCCACTGCAGTTTTCGCACCCAGTATGCTAACACTGAGCATCGGTACAGGGAGGAGGAGACGCCAGGGTTTCTCAGTGGGCGTCTTCTTTTCCCTGCCTGTGTCACACTCCACTGCGATTGACCTTGGCAGAATCAGAGAGGGGAAGACCCTGTAGGACAAAAACTGTTGAAAATGTTTAATAAAGACCAATTGAAAACATTATTTTTAGCCTAAAATGAAGGTGTTCAAAGCAATGTGGGTTAATTCATCTGTTTTTCCCATGAAAAATATTCTACAGTTTTCAGACCAGCACCTGGATATGAATACTTTTGTAATTGCATGTAATTAAAAATTTAGCATAGCCACTGGATTATTCAATAACATGTATCTGTATACCGTCACATGCTGTTTGTTGTTTTTTTTCCTTAATTTTTGTCCTACTCACTGAGATGGCCGCACATGATCAGTTTCATCCTTCAACTGCTTCCTGAGCTGTGATAGGGAGAGCATGGACACGCCTCCTGAGCTGTGATAAGGAGATCTGAGACACGCCCCCTGTGCTGTGATAGGGAGATCATGGACACACCTCCTGAGCTGTGAAAGGGAGAGCATGGACACACCCCATGAGCTGCAGCAGAAAAGACACTCCCCTTGAGCTTTCAGCTTGATATAAATCTAGCAGAGCAATGAATGGGGAGATCTCTGGATCCATGTGAGGTACAGGGCTGGTTCTAGCTTTGTTAGAAAGAGATTGTCATGTACTATATGATGTCTGATTTTCATTTTTTACATTAGTCATGGGATAACCCCTTTAATTGTAGTATCTATCCATCTATCTATCTACCTATCTATCCATTTATCTATATCTATCTATCTATCTCATATCTATCGATTTATCTATCTCATATCTATCTATGTATCTATCTATTTATCTATCTATCTCATATCTATCTATCAAGAATAATTCCACGGCAGTGCCGCTTTCATTTCTTTTGGATCTATCTATCTATCTCTTATCTATCTATGTATCTATCTGTTTATCTATCTAGCTCATATCTATCTCTCTATCTTCTATCTATCTATCTATCTATCTATCTCCTATCTATCTATCTATCTATCTATCTATCTATCTATCTATCTATCAATCACATAGACACGGAACGCAGATTATGGCTGTGCAGTCACAGATGGGCGTCCTCCCCAGCAGATCTCCTGCCCCACCACCAGACATATTGGCTGTGATTATAATTAGGACAAGTATTAAAGGCACAGATTGCGCCGAAGGTCAAGAAGTCGACTCTTGTTAATTAGACACCAGTTTTGCTTAAATTCATTTCCTGATAAAACACAGGAAACTCTTCAGTCGGATGAAGTTGATATTTTATGCAGAGCCCATTATATGCCAACTTCTAAGATAAAGAGACGTCTGTAAAAGGAATATATTAATCTCCGGAGCCAGACCCGGAGCAACCAGCAGGCTGAAGTCAGTAGGAAAGAACCTGCTTCTTCCTGGCAGCCATGAAAGCTACATGCGTTATGAAGATCTCTGCTTGCTGTCAGTAAATGGAAACATTCCTATTAATATCTGTATATGCATAACATCTAGATCTAATGCTTCTGACAGCTGGAGGTTTGCTACAGTATAGGAGAGAGAAGTCACATTACAGCTCGGACAGAGTTTGATACAGAGAGACAAGCAGCTGACCCACCACAGACAGAGAAGAAGCTTCCAGTACAGAATTCTAACTGGTGACCACTTACCTAACCATACTGCGGAGCTTAGAAATCTCCCAGCTGCAACCTGTCTCTGCCATTCAGGCATCTTGGGCTCCTCGTCTTTCCAGTACCTTCCCAAACTATTCCTCCCCCTTTCATCCTGTCTGCCCCTTGGAACTAACACTCCCTGAATTTAATGGTGGCCATTATGGCACACAACAGATAGGAATTAGTGTTAGGTTCCTGTCTTAAAGAGATCGCCTTGACGTTTGGCAGACGGGCCGAAAAAATTTTGTACAAAATGTATTTGCCAAGAATCTCAATTTTGCAAAATAAGTGTAGCACTAGCACCAGAATGTTTTCTATCATTGTGGCAATATTGTACGTTATTTGTGTTTGCAGAGTACTGCTGCATTGCGTTTAGTTTTTTTTTGTGCACCTGTACATTGGATGTGCTGACTGACCCCCTGTTTTGCAGTTGTACTGATCTGGAGGTGTGGCTAGTCCAGCCAGTCTTGCACTCCTGACCAACCTGTCTGCCCCATAGGCTAATTTTAATCAGAGTAAGTATAAAGCTATAGCCTGCTCTCAATATATGCATTTGAAGCCGTGAGGCACCAGAGGAAGTGAGTGGGCTCAGCATGCATATTGGTACCTGCATCACTGAATTTCATGGAGGCCTTTAAGGCACAAAAAATGGCAAAGGCAGAGTGGACCCAGCATGCATGTGGAAACAACACTCCCTGAATTTAATGGCCCACACTATAATAGTGCCTCAATCTTTAAGCCCTATACAGTAATGGCGTCCCAATTCATACCCCACACAGTAACAGTGCCTCTTTTTGTCTCTATGCCTAGTAACGGTTCCTCCCTTTTTGTCCACACCTAGTAACAGTGCCATTTATCTCCACATCAAATGACAGTGCCTCCCACGTAGTAATAGTGTCCCTTTTGTCTCCATACCCAGTAACAGTGCCTTCCTATGTCTTCACACATAGTAACAGTGCCCCTTTTGTCTTCTTATGTAGTAATAGTGCCCCTTTTGTCTTCCCACATAGTAACAGTGCCTCTTTTGTCTTCTCATGTAGTAACAGTACCTTTCTATGTCTCCACACCCAGTAACAGTGCCCTATTTGTCTCCACATCCAGTAACAGTGCCCCCTTTGTCATCACACCCAGTAACAGTGCCCCCTTTGTCTCCACACCCAGTAACAGTGCCGCCTTTGTCTCCACACCCAGTAACAGTGCCCTCTTTGTCTCCACACCCAGTAACAGTGCCCTCTTTGTCTCCACACCCAGTAACAGTGCCCTCTTTGTCTCCACACCCAGTAACAGTGCCCTCTTTGTCTCCACACCCAGTAACAGTGCCCTCTTTGTCTCCACACCCAGTACAGTGCCCCTTTGTCTCCACACCCAGTAACAGTGCCCCCTTTGTCTCCACATTCCAGTAACAGTGCCCCCTTTGTCTCCACATTCAGTAACAGTGCCATTTATCTCCACACCCAGTAACAGTGCCCTCTTTGTCTCCACACCAGTAACAGTGCCCCTTTGTCTCCACACCCAGTAACAGTGCCCCCTTTGTCTCCACACCCAGTAACAGTGCCCCCTTTGTCTCCACATTCAGTAACAGTGCCCCCTTTGTCTCCACACCCAGTAACAGTGCCCCCTTTGTCTCCACATTCAGTAACAGTGCCATTTATCTCCACATTCAGTAACAGTGCCCCCTTTGTCTGCACACCCAGTAACAGTGCCCCCTTTGTCTGCACACCCAGTAACAGTGCACCCTTTTTCTGAACACAGCGACACTGTTCACATTGAAACCATTAGTGCCCCACATATAATTTAACCGCCTCCCTTAGTGGACCCTTATTTTTTGTGGTGCGGACGGATCACGGACCCATTCAAGTTGAATGGGTCTGGATCCATTGGCGGAATCTGCACAGATGTTGTCCGTGCATTGGGGACCACAAATTGCCGTTTGCATGAGCCCTAAGGATGTGGATATTGTTGAAAAGGGCCCAAGGGGCTAGTGTTAGAGCAGCTTTAACTGTGTAAACCCCCTTCCATATACCCCAAACCCTGGGCTTCAGGCTACTTGTCAGGTTGGAACGCACATAAGCTGGTACCTAATAGCGAATAGCATAATTCCTGACCACTAGGGTTATTTTTCAGGACAGTCTCTGGATTATTCGATTTTTTTTTTTGGGCAAATAGAAATCTAACTAGCAAGATCCTGCAAAGCCATCGACCCAGCATATGTCTATGTCACATTCATCTTGTAATCCATCTTGAATTTTTTCGGCTCTTAACTTTAACAATGCAAAACTCTTATTTAAAGGAAATGGTTATCCATTTAGTAAAAAGGCAATTGCTGCAGTAATGTGACAGCTGCAATGCAAAAAAATGACTTCTACTTGACTGGAGCAGACCATAAGCATTCTTAAACTTGTCCTGTGCTGCCATCTAGTGAAAGAAAGTCTAAACTGCAGGTCATTGTCATGTATGAAACTTTTAGTTGTCACCCTCAAGGTTTAAATTTTTTTACACTTTATATTTCGATTCCTTACCATTTTTAAGACGTGCAAAACCTGCTCTGACCCGGTCCTGCTGGCACAACTGCAGAGATCGCTACAATCTATTAGTACAGGCATGGGCGCACCACCAATGAGGCCAGGTGAGGCGATCACCTCAGACAGCACCAGGTAGGGGCAAAAGGGGGCAGCAGAAGGGCCATGGGCAATGAGCGCTTTTATTGTGGCAAAGGGGTTAGGTTAAGAAATTGGCATGGAGGTGGCAAGGTTAGGTGCACCCCTGAGTATAGGTCATCCTCTCTGAAATAAAATAAATAGATGAGGCAGTAGTAGGTCTCCCATTAAACCTTATTGCAAATACCTCTCTGACATAAAAGGTAATAGTATTACACAGTTGAGTCAAATTATTCTGAGCACCAGCTAGTATCCACAGTAACTGTCATGTGCAGCACGGACAGCGGCTACTCAGGCCCGGAGTGACTCCATAAGGTCCTGGTAGGTTGTTACAAGTATCTGAAGCTATGCTGACTGCAGTGCATCCCACAGCTGTTGGGAGGAGGCGTGGAGGAGGATCCATAGAGTGAACGTAACCATCGAGGTGGTCCCCTAGCCTATCACACACCTTATATATCCACCGAGGGATATGTGTGCAGACAGCCTATCACACCTTATATACCCACAGAGGGATATGTGTGCAGACAACCTATCACACCTTATATACCCACCGAGGGATGTGTGTGCAGACAGCCTAGTACCACACATTATGTACCCACCGAGGGATATGTGTGCAGACAGCCTATCACACCTTATATACCCACAGAGGGATATGTGTGCAGACAGCCTATCACACCTTATATACCCACTGAGGGATATGTGTACAGACAGCCTATCACACCCCTTATATACCCACAGAGGGATATGTGTGCCAGGACAACCTATCACACCTTATATACCCACCGACGGGATGTGTGTGCAGACAGCCTAGTACACACATTATGTACCCCACCGAGGGATATGTGTTGCAGACAGCCTATCACACCTTATATACCCACTGAGGATATTGTGTACAGACAGCCTATTATACCTTATATAACCCACCGAGGGATATGTGTACAGACAGCCTATCACACCCCTTATATAGCCACACAGGGATATGTGTACAGACAGCCTATCACCCCTTATATACCCACACAGGGATATGTGGTGCAGGACAGCCTATCACACTTATATCACCCACCAAGGGATATGTGTACAGACAGCCTATCACCTTATACCCCTAGGAATTGCAAGCCTATCCCCCTTATATACCCACCGAGGGATATGTGGTGCAGACAGCCTATCACAACCTTATTATACCACACAGAGGGATATGTTGTGCAAGACAAGCCCTATCACATCTTATATACCCACCGAGGTATAAGTGTACAGACAGGCCTATCACCCCTTTATATACCCACACAGGGATATGTGGTACAGGACAGGGCCTATCACAACCTTATAATACCCACCGAGGGATATTGTGTGCAGACAGCCTATCAGCAACCTTATAAACCCACCGAGGGATATGTGTGCAGACAGCCTATCACACATCTTATATACCCACACAGGTATATGTGTACAGACAGCCTATCACCCCTTATATACCCACACAGGTATATGTGTACAGACAGCCTATCACATCTTATATACCCACCAAGGATATGTGTTGCAGACAAGCCTATCACACATCTTATATACCCACACAGGGATATGTGTACAGACAGCCTATCACCCCTTATATACCCACACAGGGATATGTGTACAGACAGCCTATCAAACCTTATATACCCACAGAGGGATATGTGTGCAGACAGCCTATCACATCTTATATACCCACCGAGGGATATGTGTACAGACAGCCTATCACACCTTATATACCCACCGAGGGATATGTGTGCAGACAGCCTATCACATCTTATATACCCACCGAGGTATATGTGTACAGACAGCCTATCACTCCTTATATACCCACACAGGGATATGTGTACAGACAGCCTATCACACCTTATATACCCACCGAGGGATATGTGTGCAGACAGCCTATCACACCTTATATACCCACCGAGGGATATGTGTGCAGACAGCCTATCACACATCTTATATACCCACACAGGTATATGTGTACAGACAGCCTATCACCCCTTATATACCCACACAGGTATATGTGTACAGACAGCCTATCACATCTTATATACCCACCAAGGGATATGTGTGCAGACAGCCTATCACCCCTTATATACCCACACAGGGATATGTGTACAGACAGCCTATCACATCTTATATACCCACCGAGGGATATGTGTACATACAGCCTATCACACCTTATATACCCACCGAGGGATATGTGTGCAGACAGCCTATCACACCTTATATACCCACCGAGGGATATGTGTACATACAGCCTATCACACCTTATATACCCCCTGAGGGATATGTGTGCAGACAGCCTATCACACCTTATATACCCACCAAGGAATATGTGTGCAGACAGCCTATCGCATACCTTATATACCCACCGAGGGATATGTGTGCAGACAGCCTATCACACCTTATATACCCACCGAGGGATATGTGTGCAGACAGCCTATCACACATCTTATATACCCACCGAGGGATATGTGTACAGACAGCCTATCCACACCTTATATACCCACCGAGGGATATGTGTGCAGACAGCCTATCACACCTTATATACCCACCGAGGGATATGTGTACATACAGCCTATCACACCTTATATACCACCCTGAGGGATATGTGTGCAGACAGCCTATCACACCTTATATACCCACCAAGGGATATGTGTGCAGACAGCCTATCGCTACCTTATATACCCACCGAGGGATATGTGTGCAGACAGCCTATCACAACCTTATATACCCACCGAGGGATATGTGTGCAGACAGCCTATCACACTCTATATACCCACCGAGGGATATGTGTACAGACAGCCTATCACACCTTATATACCCACCGAGGGATATGTGTTACAGACAGGCCTATCACACACCTTATATACCCACAGAGGGATATATGTGCAGACAGCCTATCACACTCCTTATATAACCACCGAAGGATATGTGTGCAGACAGCTTATCACATTACCCACCGGGATTGGTCAAAGCCTTCACTTATACCCCACCGAGGGATATGTGTGCAGACAGCCTATCACACCTTATATACCCACCGAGGGATATGTGTGCAGACAGCCTATCACACCTTATATACCCACCGAGGGATATGTGTGCAGACAGCCTATCACACCTTATATACCCACCGAGGGATATGTGTGCAGACAGCCTATCACACCTTATATACCCACCGAGGGATATGTGTGCAAGACAGCCTATCACACCTTATATATACCCACCAGAGGGATATGTGTGCAGACAGCCTATCACACCTTATATACCCACCGAGGGATATGTGTACAGACAGCTATCACACCTTATATACCCACCTGAGGATATGTGTGCAGACAGCCTATCACACCTTATATACCCACCGAGATATGGTACAGATATCACACCTGAGGGATATGTGTGCAGACAGAGGATATGTGTGCCTATCACAGCTATCACACCTTATATACCCACAGAGGGATATGTGTGCAGACAGCCTATCACATGAGATATGTGTGCAGACAGCCTATATCACACACAGCCTATATATATACCCACCAAGGGATATGTGTGCAGACAGCCTATCACATCCTTATATACCCACCAAGAGATATGTGTGCAGACAGACCTATCACACCTTATATACCCACGAGGGATAAGTGTGCAGACAGCCTATCACCCCTTATATACCACCAAGAGATATGTGTGCAGACAGCCTATCACATCTTATATACCCACCAAGAGATATGTGTGCAGACTGACTATCACACCTTATATACCCACCAAGAGATATGTGTGCAGACAGCCTATCACCCCTTATATACCCACTGAGGGATATGTGTGCAGACAGCCTATCACACCTTATATACCCACCGAGGGATAGTGTGCAGACAGCCTATCACACACCTTATATACCCACCGAAGGATATGTGTGCAGACAGCCTATCACACACCTTATATACCCACTGAGAGATACGTGTGCAGACAGCCTATCACACCTTATATACCCCCTGAGGGATATATGTGCAGACAGCCTATCACACCTTATATACCCACCGAGGGATATGTGTGCAGACAGCCTATCACACCTTATATACCCACCGAGGGATATGTGTGCAGACAGCCTGTCACATCTTATATACCCACCGAGGGATATGTGTGCAGACAGCCTATCACACAGCTTATATACCCACTGAGGGATATGTGTGCAGACAGCCTATCACACCTTATATACCCACCGAGGGATATGTGTGCAGACAGCCTATCACACCTTATATACCCCCTGAGGGATATGTGTGCAGACAGCCTATCACACCTTATATACCCCCTGAGG
This sequence comes from Rhinella marina, assembly GCA_900303285.1. Classification (NCBI taxonomy): domain Eukaryota; kingdom Metazoa; phylum Chordata; class Amphibia; order Anura; family Bufonidae; genus Rhinella; species Rhinella marina. Next base: position 42,175 of record ONZH01027575.1, read on the forward strand.
GATATGTGTGCAGACAGCCTATCACACCTAATATACCCCCCGAGGGATATGTGTGCAGACAGCCTATCACACCTTATATACCCCCTGAGGGATATGTGTGCAGACAGCCTATCACACCTAATATACCCACCGAGGGATATGTGTACAGACAGCCTATCACACCTTATATACCTGCTTAGCACATGTGACTTCCTTTGTGAACTACGTGCTGCCGAGGTCAAAAGGAGGAAGTAGTCAGAATAACGGGACTCCACGGTGTCCAAATACCAATAGTGGGGCCCTGGTATAGATTCTGCCTAGGGGCCCAGAAGCGAGGAGCTATGCAGCAGCTCATAGTTTTACCTACAATGATACATTGTAACAAAAAAACATTAAAAAAAACATTAATATGGCATAAAAGGGGAAAGTTTGACATTATATCATACGAATTCAAGCAATAATTCCGTTATCATAGCTGTATTCTACCTGATAATCCAGCACCTCCTCGGTCCCAAGGATTTGGTGTATAATAGTCATATTATCATATGATGTATATTATATTTATAGTAGATATCAAAACTATTCCAATAATTCAACATTTCCATACAAAAAAAAGGAAGCGAATGACGCACGTCATCTAAAAATCACCCCACTTCTAAAAATGTATCCAAAAACATACACAATTTATTATTAAAGAAGAACTCCCGCAAAAAGTTTTATTCTCTATCCTGCTAGAAATGTACATGATGTAATCTGTAGTGAATGTCATTTTCTTACCAGTATCTGTATTTGTGGGTTATATCTCCCTGATGTTTCTCATCTGTGTCATGTGACCAGTAATCAGATTCACTAACTGACACAGAGACTTATGTGTGGACAGGAAGTCTAATTCTCTATGTATTCCTATGGGAGCCTCACTTTCAGTCTCATAGGAATGAATAGAGCAGTGACTGGCTTCCTGTCCTGGGTCAGTTGGAGATTAGAGAGTTGGTCACATGACCCAGCTACAATTAAAAGAGAGGGGATAGCTCACAAATACAGTTAAGAAGATTACATTTACTACAGATTATATTATGCCGCTTTCTAACAGGTCAGAGAATAAAAAATTTTGCGGGAGTTCTTCTTTAATGTGACATTTTATGTAGTGCATATACAGCATTTATTACTATACAAAAACAAAACAATAGCTGATCTCAGGGAGACCAGCTACAAAAAACACTGTGAAGCCTCATTTAAGAGTCATTTAAGTGCAAAGCTTCCTGGGAAACAGTACTATGCAAAATAACCGTGGAGCCCCAGTTATGGGTCTACAACACAGTGAAAGCCAGATATCCCTCCAAGGAAGGAAAAACCAATGTATAGTTATTACTATACAAGCAGACTAAGCCTCCTGGTTCTGTATAGAATGCCAGAACTGCAGTGAAGACTGACACTAAAGTCAATATCAGGGCATCAAAACCATTCTCACATTTATTTTAGGGTATATTATTTATTTATTTATTGTTTATTGTTCTTTTTTATTACATCTTTACACATTATTTTATTTTAAGGGGCAAACATTGTCTCATCATCTTGTCTTATGATTTTCCTATCTTCTTCCAGATGCCTCCATATAGTAGGAAACAAACAACCTGAATCCCCTGAGCTCTTTCTGGAGATGTTTTTGGGGTACGGCATGATCTTCCTTGAATAAGAAATGGCTGTGCACATTTGTACTCCCGCAGGACCGGACTGGAATGGAGGAGGCCTCGGTCCTGATGATAATGATGGCGCGCGCTCATGACCTTATCGCCTTCCATTTCCCCAGCTTATTTAGCTTGTAAACGAATTCCAGCGAGCAATTCCCATAAGGATCCTACAAGTGGCTGGAAATAAGAATTGAGGCCCTGGACCCTTGTGTCTCATAAATTAGCTCCTCATTTAAGGCTCTTCATTTAATATGTTACCTGCAGATGACTTCCTGCCTGTGAATGGCGACACTTTGCAGGACTGTAATAGTGATGTGCGATAGAGTCCGCACAGCAGAGAGGAGAGCGCAGCGCTGGAGAGGCGGCATGGTAATGGGGAGCAAATTAATACATTGGTTCCATCCTCCTGTGATTTTCCTTTGAGATTTGGCTCCTTATCCAATTTTCACTAGCATTTAAAAAATTGATATTCAGTTCTCGCAGCTGAGAAATGTCAAATCGTATATTTAAAAGTTTAAAATGAGTTTTTACACACTGAGCAAGGTAGAAGATGGGAGTGCCGAGCGCCCCCACCTCTGCAACATCACTACATCTGATACAAAAGGAGATGTGGGGTGATTGTCTAGAGAGCAGACAATATAATGAATATTTAGGAGGGTTAAGATGTACACCCCTCAATAAGATGCTCTTCCACTGAAATGCTCTGTGCTGCTGGGTATACAACTTCTTCTGCTAAATTATTCTCAAGCTATGACCACTCACAAGATCATAACACTTCTCTCCTGAAGTGCTCTGTGCTGCTCATTCCACTCATTCCACTATATAACTCTCCGGCTGTGACTTCCCACAACATCAGCACACTCCTCTCCTGAAATACTCTGTGCTGCTGGGAGGACCCTGCTCCTTCCACTATGTAACTCTCATCCTGAGACCTTCACAAGATCAGCACACTCCTCTCCTGAAATACTCTGTGCTGCTGGGGATCCTGCTCCTTCCACTATGTAACTCTCAGCCTATGACCTCCCACAAGATCAGCACACTCCACTGCTGAAATCCTATGTGCTGCTGAGACCCTGCTCCTCATACTATTTAACTCTCAGCCTGTGACCTCCACAAGATCAGCACACTCCTCTCCTGAAATCCTCTGTGCTGTTGGGGACCCTTCCACTATGTAACTCTCAGCCTGTGAACTCCACAAGATCAGCAAACTTCTCTCCTTAAATACTCTGTGCTGCTGGGACCCTGCTCCTTATACTATGTAACTCCCAGCCTGTGACCTTCACAATATCAGCACACTCTTCTCCTGAAATCCTCTGTGCTTCTAAGGACCCTGCTCCTTCCACTATGTAACTCTCAGCCTATGACCTCCACAAGGTCAGCACACTCCTCTGCTGAAATACTCTGTGCTGCTGGGGATTCTGCTCCTTCCACTATGTAACTCTCATATGACAGGTCACTGACCCTCCCCTCTCTCCCCAACAAAATTGCCAGATTTTACTGAAATACTTTGTGCTGCTGTGGCAAGTTCAAATTTGTGACTTAGAAAATTTAATTGCAAGCTCCTCTGAAGGTAGAGCAATAAAAATTCTGCTTCTATTGTATCAAAGCACATCCACTCTTTTACATAAGTCCAGGATGTTTCCAATTTCATCCTTTTTAGATGTGCGGTCCTACATACATTGCATATGGCGGTATGTAGCATGGAGGCCACTACTTATTTTGCACAGGGGCCCAATTTCATAAAGAATTGAAGAAGTGCAGGATCTTACTGCAGGTCATCATCAGACATGGTTTATATGGCACCAGAGAGGGCGACGGCTGTGTGCTGGGCATTCGACTCCAGACGAAATTTACTACACGTTTTATACAGGACACATTCACGGAAGCGGACACCTAAAAAAGCTCAAACTTCCATCAAACATTAAATACACCAAGAAAATCTGCTGCGTCCTTCCTCAGTGTGGAACCCAAGACGATCGGTGACACGGAGCTGCAAATGAAATTTACGTCTTGGGCTCACGGCCTGGGCCAAATCCTAGATAAATTCTGGCATGAAGACCTTTTAACCAGTAATGGCCGTATATCATCTCCTATAAAACGTTCCATCTGCAGCTATTTTCCGAGACATTTCAATTAATTTATGTAAATGTCAATTTTTTTTCGTGGTTTCATTCAGTTTTACTGTTCTCCTCTGACCTGGTATAACTCATATTCTAATCAGTCTTTTAAGTCTTTATCAAGTGTTAATGGAGTGTGCTGTTAAACAGAAAACACTGGGGTCTTGGTCACCATCTTGGATACCCCAGTAGCAGGGGTGCACTAACAATGAGACCAGGTGAGGTGATCGCCTCAGGCAGCACCAGGTAGGGGCAAGAGGGGAGCAGCGGAAGGGCCATGGGCAATGAACGCTTTCATTCTGGCAAAGGGATTAGGTTAAGAAATTGGCATGGGGGGCGCCATTTCAGTTTTCGCCTCAGGCAGCAAAAAGGGTAGGTGCACCCCTGCCCAGTAGTCCTGACTGACTAAATTCCAAGTGGCAATGGCTTTATCACAGCTTAGGTGCCGGAATCCACTTTCAATTCTTTTATTATGGATAGCTTGGTCATGTGACCCCCGAACTACCTGTCTGGAATTTGCTCTCCTGTATGAACATATTGTCAGACTCTCCAGTGTGGCTGACTTCCTATAATTTTTAGGGTTACATCAGCATCTGTCAGACTCTCCAGTGTGGCTGACTTCCTGTGATCTATATGGTTACATCAGCATCTGTCACACTCTCCAGTGTGGCTGACTTCCTGTGATCTATAGGGTTACATCAGCATCTGTCACACTCTCCAGTGTGGCTGACTTCCTGTGATCTATAGGGTTACATCAGCATCTGTCACACTCTCCAGTGTGGCTGACTTCCTGTGATCTATAGGGTTACATCAGCATCTGTCACACTCTCCACTGGAAGATATCCAACATTTCCTCTCCCTGACCAGCATTGTCCTCCTTGCTTCTCTGCGTGTCTCACCATGTATAGAGTGCTGCTGATCAAGACAGCATTTCTGCCCTGAATAACAGATTACGGGGGTGATTTATCATTCCCTTTACATCTGAAAAGTGGCCTGAAAAAGTTGCAGGTGCGACTTTTCAACGACACCTTTTTAAAAAATTGTAGCATTTCCTCTTTTACGCCATCCTTGACATTTTTCTAAAAGGGTTGTGGCAAAGTCGGGGAAGGGGCATGGTCAGCAGCAGCGACAAATTTAACTTAATTTACGCCAGTTTTCTGAAGCCAGAAATCTAGGCAATTCTGTTCTGTCGTAGATTTAGACACATGGACTGCAGAAGGATGAACCTGATTTACCTGACTCACGCTGTCTTTCTGCAGTCTGTGACTGCTATATGGGTAATCTCCCGTGTATTCTAAGATACAACTTTACACTGCGCTCCCATGCCTCCTGCTTGTGATGGGTCTATATCACTGATCTATTACTTGCTGCCTTTAAATAGGACTCAGAGCAGAACAATTGGAGCAAGACTTTAACGTCTGATTTTGATTAGTCCTAAGGATAGATCATCACTAGCCAATCAGCAGTGGTCTGACAACCTGCAGCCCCTCTGATCAGCTGGAATGAGTTCTTGAATGGAGCAGGAAGTACATGAATCTCCCTTTCAACTGAGCTGTGCTTCCTGTTCCAATCAGAGTGGTAGTTGCACCGCCAGAGGCTACAGAGCGGTTGAGGATAGGTCAGGATCCTGGAAAACCCCTTTAAGAGCCAAAGGGATCATGGGAAATATAAGCTATATTAGGATAATCATATCACATCATGAATGATGTAATGTAAGGGGTCTTGTTATGAGGCAAACACAATCAGAGAAAATACTTCAAACACAGAGGGGCATATTCAAGTTTTTAAGCATTTCCTGGCTGTTTTGGGGATTAACTGGGCAGTTTATGTGGAATTGAAATTCCCCTTCTTTTGTGTCACAAACTTACCTGTCTGGGTTCCAGCTTCGGCACGAGTGTGCCAGGAGAGATGCATGTGTTGATTGGTCAGCTGCTCTACTTCTGTACACTACTGTTTCTGACTAATGGAGCGACGGGTCAAGGACCTATCAGGTTCTCATTCTGGAACTTGGCGCCCTGTTTAAACACCTTTCTGGCCTTACACCAGTGCCAGAGATAGTCTCTGACTCTCTAGCTGTGTTCCTGGTTCCTGTGCTTATTGGATTGCTCGTTCCTCTGACCCTGGCTCGTCTTCTGACCACTCTCTGTCTCTGGTTTGGTACTGCGTTGTCCATCTAGTTCTGATCTCAGCTTGTCTTCAGACCACTCTTTGTCTCTCATTTGGTACTGCATAGCCTGTCTGGTTCTGACCCATTTATGTACAACCCTGATTTTGTGTTGTTTTGTCTCTTGGTGTCTGTCTCTGCATGTAAGCAGCGCAGGGTATGCTGACCAGTTGCAGTCTTGCTACCTAGGACTTGGGCTACAAGTAGGAAGGGAAAGTGGGCTGAGTTCTAAGTCATGACTCACTGTTTGTGTCTGTCCCTACCTATAGGTGTTACACTTTGAGATTGGAAATTCTTCGAGCTATAGACAGTACACTTTAGTTTATGGGATTAAATATTTGACCTCCTGTGCCAAATGACAGAGTAGTAGTCACTGGTTATGTTACACCTTCTTAACCCTGCAGTAAGATAACTTGCTTACGCAAGAAAAGAAAGACCCATGGGTGACTATCTTGTCCTATCCATGTCCCAGTCAGCGACAGGGGCAGCTAAAGATTTATACTTTGAACATCCCAACAAACAGCTCCATATATTGCATTTTCCTGGATTCCTGTCAGGGAGAAATAAGTAGACGGAGATACAGGGGTTAAATAGAATCACCCTTGAATTCTTGGGGTATTGAGTGCAGTTAGACTTTAATTTTTTCACCCATGGATCCTTCTAATCTTCCCTGGTAAAAACTTGTATTTGGGACCAAACCAACGTAAATGATGAGACAAACAAGAAGCGTGATATAAATGTATCCGCTGCAGTGAACAGGATCAATACACAAATTGAGCAACAAGGTAAACTGCAGAGCAGTCATTAATGTGGACTCTCAGGGTTTAATGGCCGTGTCTCTAAAATTAATGTCCTTCAATGAATTCCAGGCACTATTTACACCCTGAAATCACCCTCATTAAAACCCACAGGCTTTAACCAGCCGCAAGTCATTCACATGTAAACTTTTTGCTTTATTTTTGGGTTGCACCAGGGATATAGTGTAAAGGTCTGTAAAGTAGAGGAAGTGAGAGGGACCCAGCAGTGCCAACAATGAAAAGACCACAAGTCCATGTTCTCAGCCAAACAGATGACCACACATCAAGCCGGTCTCCCTAGACGTTAACGGGACCATCAGTTAGGGATGAATATGAGCATGAACCTTCTGTTCCTCAAAGGCTAACGACAAATCTTTATTGATTTTCATGTATTTTGTGGCTAAAAAAAAGGGTTTTGTGATAGGTGTGTGTTAAAGTTGTTGTTTTGACTTCTGTAGTTTCTATGTTTCACAATACAAGCTACAGAATGATGCTTACTACTGAATCCATCAGATTGGCTGCCTGATGCCATACTTTCCATCCCTTCGCACTCTTCTGAATGATTGACTCAAGTGATTAATGAACAAATCAATGACCAACTTTGATTTGATCATAAATCAGCTTAGAAGATTGTTCAGGAGAAGTCATAGACAGTGTAACACCCCAGAATGGTGTTACCACTCCTGCACCCTGCTACTGTCTTTAATGAGCTAACGCAATGTCATCTTACGTATTTTGTTCCACGTCCTCTCCATAATGTGCATCTATAGTATTGTTATGTAACTGTTTATGTCATGTAATGCGCCTGGTTCACCAGCAGGTGGCAGCAAGTACAGCAGAGCTGTACTTTATAGAATGGAGCTAACCATTCCATTCTAAACCCCCTCTGGAGAGAAGTGGGCTAGTCCTACTTCCTGTAGGAAGGGTGGGGACCAGTCAGAGTCAGTCTAGTTTACCCCATGTAGGGGAAGGGTGTGCAGGGGCACGTCTCTTCTTGGCGTGCCCATGCCAGCCAGAGCTCCTTAAGCTCTGCTGGCCATGGAGGAAGAAGTCTAAAGCCTCAGGAGATTAGCTCCTCAGCCAAAACTAAGGGGTTGCTCACATATCAGCTATTTGATCAGTTATTTCCATCAGTTATTGTGAGCCAAAACCAGGTACGGGTCAAAAACACCAAACAGGTGCAGATCTTTTCATTATACCTGATCTCTGATTAGTGTCCACTCCTGGTTTCGGCTGACAATAACTGATGGAAATAACTGATCAAATAATTGAAGTGTGAACAAACCCTAAGTCAGACTAAAGAGTGTAGTGCAGAATAAACAAGAAGCAAAGATACTAAGTAAGCTGGTCAGTACAGCAGAGTCAGAGAAAGAGATAAAGCAGAGTTGAGTTTACCTGCAAGTTCATGCTAAAGCCTGCTGGAACCAAGACAAAGCCTGAAAACTGTTTTGGAGAAATGTTTATTCAAGTAAAGCTGCCATTGAACTTCAGCTCAAGGTCTGGGCTCAATTTATTCTTTCAAATCCCTAAATTATTCCCCCTATTTATTGCATTGGAGCCAAAGCCTGGGGTCCAGGGGGGAGGCGCACGTTGCAACGGGATGAAGACCAGCCAGATTTAGCAGCTACTATGTAGCGTCATACACAGAAGCCAAAAAAAGCTCAATTAGTAATAAAAACCTATTGCAAAAAATGTTTGAGCTTAAAATCAATTAAAATAACATTAGCTTCAAAATGTGTCCGTAGTAATTAATTTTCACTGGTGTGATCGACTCTGCAGCCCATGACAACATATAGATATTACAGACCTGTGGCAGGAATTATACCCCCAATAAAGAGGCCACGATGTGATATGTTGAATACTTGTATCACCCGAGCACAGACGTCCTGCTGCATAACGTTCCGCTCAGTGGCTCCAAAATGAGAAACTTGTACAAAAACTTCGGGTTGCAAGCGGGGGAGCCAGAGGTCGTGAGGCTTCCTCCAACTGTTCTCGGCTCGGGATTGATCTCGTTGTTACTTTGTGTTTAATATGTTCCTTGTTTTGTGTCTCCCCTGAGAGAAGATCAGCAGAGAAATAATGTTAGAAAGGTGCAAACTCTTAAAAATGTTTTTAGAAAACCACAGGGAGAAGGGGAGGATAATCCATCAATGCTGCAAACAAAGGCTCCAGCTGCACCTGTAGACTTACCGACTATCTCCAAGAGCTTTTTAAGGAAGAGGTTTTGCTTTATGATTTTTCTACATAAATTTTCTTTTTTTACTTATTGTGTGAATCAGCTATATGGAGCAGTGTGTACATATGGAGCAAAATATGATGGATTGGTACACATCTCCTCTCATTCTCTAGCAGCTTAGTGGGGCAATGCTAAGTCAGTACCTGAGGATACCAAGAACTTCCTAAACAGGATCTCCTTATTGTAGTCAGCATGACCAGGATAAATATAAAATCTGTCAGGTGCTTATTCAGATCTTTCAGTAAGGCTACCTTCACATCAGTGTATTTCATTCCGGCAGGCTGTTGCGTTATAATGAACTGGATCCAGCACTGCCGTATGCAAACGCAAGGTCCGCCAGCTGGTTGACAAGTGTAAAACTGTTGATTGCTGCTGTCTCCAGACAATCTTCCACTTGCTTGCCGGAACAGGCTACCAGAAAACTGGTACCACAGATGCGAAGGTAACCTAAGTTGGCATGAAATGCCCCATTCTAAGTTTTACTGTGCATATGCAGCGGTCACTATTTAACCTCTGCATATGCAGTGGTCAAATAGTCAGTCTGCCTATTTTAAGGGTAAAAAGTAGTCACTGTGCTGTACCCAATGAACAAGGACCAAAGAAAGCTAAAATTTTGTCTCACAAACAAAATTCTCGACAAACATGTTAAAGGTAAGGGCTGAAAAACCATCTGCAAACAGCTTGCTGTCCCGGTTAGTACAGTTGCACAGAATTTTAAGAAGTTTAAGTTCTACTAGCTATAGCTAACCTCCTTGGACGTGGCGCAAGAGGAAAATTGATGACAAATTGAAGAGGGACAATATGAATGGTAAACAAACTGCTCAGAACAACTTCCAAAAAGATAGTAGAGGTGAACTCCAAGGTCAAGGTACATCAGTGTCAGCTCGCACCATCCATTGCTGTCTAAGCCAAAGTGGACTTAAAGGGGTTATCCCATGACTAATGTAAAAAATGAAAATCGGATATCATATAGTACATGCCAACCTCTTTCTAATAAAGCTAGAACCAGTCCTGTACCTCACATGGATCCAGAGATCTCTACATTCATTTATCTGCTAGATTTATATGAAGCTGACAGCTCAGGGGGAGTGTCTTTTCTGCTGCAGCTAAGGGGGTGTGTCCATGCTCTCCCTGTCACAGCTCAGGAGGCATGTCTCAGCTCTCCCTATCACAGCTCAGGAGGCGTGTCCATGCTCTTTCTATCACAGCTCAGGGGTGTGTGTCTCAGCTCTCCCTATCACAGCTCGGGAGGCAGTTGAAGGATGAAACTGAGCATGTGCGGCCTTCTCATTTAGAAGGTCAAAGAAATAACAAAAAAGTGAACAGCAGGTGGCGCTATACAGGTACATTTTATTGAATAACTCAGTGGCTATGCAAAATTTTTAATTACATGAAATTACAAAAGTATTCAGATTCTGGTGCTTTGAAAACTGTAGTATATTTTTCATGGGACAACCCCTTTAATGGAAGACAATCAAGGAGTAACCCACTGTTGAAAGCAAATCATAAAAAAGCAAGACTGAAATTTTCCAAAAAAGCATATTCACAAGCCACAAAGCTTCTGGGAGAATGTTCTTTGGACAGATGATACAAAACTGGAGTTTTTTGGCAAGTCACATCAGCTCTACATTCACAGATGCAAAAACAAATCATAAAAAGAAAAGAACATTGTATCTATTGTGAAACATGGAGGATGCTTGGTTATGTTTTGGGGCTGCTTTGCTGCATCTGACACAGGGTACTGTATCTTGAATCTGTGCAGGGTACAATGAAATCTCAAGACTATCAAGGCATTCTAGAGCAAAATGTGCTGCCCAGTGTCAGAAAGCTTGGTCTCAGTCGCAGGTCATGGGTCCTCCAACAGGATAATGACCAAAAATGCATAGCTAAAACATCTAAAATGGCTAAGAGCGAAGCATTGGATTATTCTGAAGTGGCCTTCTATGAGTCCTGATCTAAATCCTATTGAACATCTGTGGAAGATGCTGAAATGTGCATTCTAGAGAAACCTGAGATAGCTGGAGCAGTTTGCTGTTGAGGAGTGGGCCAAAATACCTGTGGATAGGTGTAGAGGTCTCATTGGGAGTTACAGAAATCACTTGCTTGCAGTGATTGCCTCGAAAGGTTGTGCAACAAAATATTTAAGGAAATCATAATTTTCTCCAGGCTAATTACATTAGTTTGTTCTATAAATTATTGTGTTGAACAACAACTCAAAAGCAATGGCTGATTTTAATTAGTTGATGTCACGTTCTGGGGGGCCCAAGGCAGACTTCCGGGACATCATGCAAACAGGACACAGGCAGAAACAGACCAGGGACCAACAGAGTACTTTATTACACATGTAATAAATAAACATGACAGTAATAGGTACACAGGTTAGACAATAGTGGTAGACCTACCACAGAACCAAGTGTACCATCAGACCAGAGGCAAAACCCAAGAGGGTGAAGAGCCAGTGAGCCCTGTTCTTCACAGAGCCCCTTGTGGTGGGGATGAACTGGGCTGAGGGCTCACTGGTTGCACCTCCAGGAAGATCCCAGTACACTTGGCCACTATCTGCAAAGAACCACAGACAACAGGACTGGAACCCACCCAAACACAGGTCATGGATCAGACAAACGGGAACCAACACACCAGCAGATGCCTGGACCTCATGCGGAATGGAAGCATGGTGGTCACAGGCAGAGCTGCACACAGACTAGACATCCTCCCACCAGAGAACCCAGGAGCCCTCTCACGAAGGCAGGACAAACAAAGGAACAGAAGGAGTAAGGCTCCGTAGGCAATACAAGGAACAGACTGGATCAGAAGCAGTTTAGTGAAAGAGTACCAACAATTTTGTCCACATGTGTAGCAATAGGGAGAACAGTGGTTACTTTTGCTCTGAGCCCCTGGGCCTGGGAGCCGGCCAAATTCATTTCTTACCACAGAGGAGGTCAGCACTGCTGTATGTAGTCATTATGAAGAAATTATGAAATATTAGGCTTGTTCCACAGTACTTATTGATACATTGGTACATAATGTATCTAGACCCTATACAATGTGATCTCAGCATATATATGGCAGTACATGAAGTCATTGGTGGAGATCCAGGAACAGCTTTTCGATTAGAGTACAAGAACTCTGCAGCTAAAACATTCTAGGTCCAGATTCTCGTGAAGGCGCGGGCTCCTCTGTCATAGTCGCACTCTCTCATTAGTCTTGGAGGAGATGCATTTATAGTCTGACTACTACACCGTGTCTGTTTTCATTACAAGAAAATTGCGGCTCAAATTAAACATTAAGTTCTGCCTTCTGGACGTGAAAAGGGATTAAAACTTTGATCAAGAGAACGTGTGCTCTTACCTGATATCCCCTATTTGCATAACAGTTTGCCTGGTAAATGGAGCGCACAGGGCTTTATACTGCAGCCCTCACTTCTCAGGTTGAAGTTATATTACAGCTGTTGCATTTCACAGCTTTCCCGAAGTAAAAAGTAGATGCATGAAAGAGCCGAGCAATAAAGATTTTACTATGTATTTAATGTAGTAGCATTCCATTCCATTTGACAACACGCCCCAGGCATAATATTAAAGTTACAGCTTTCCTGACAATAGAAGGAATGGATATGGCTGTTCTCCTGCTGCCTCAATCCCCGATCCGTCATCAACCGGAGAAAGTGACTTCATCTGGGGAAATTTGCTATAGACTAATGGCAGACCGGAATCAGGGGCTTCACTGTTACAGAGAACTGAGAGACCAAGAAAAGAATGGAGGTGTAATGATTAGAGTCATAATCTACAGGGCAGAGCTGATCTCCAAGGTTACCACAGCTGACTGTCCCAGAAGATCCACAGCCCACATGTACTGCACATCAGTAGGTGATATAACGGTTATATTCTTGTACATAGGAGCAGTATTATAGTAGTTATATTCTTGTATATAGGAGCAGTATTATAGTAGTTATATTCTTGTACATAGGAGCAGTATTATAGTAGTTATATTCTTGTACATAGGAGGCAGTATTATAGTAGTTATATTCTTGTACATAGGAGCAGTATTATAGTAGTTAATTCTTGTATATAGAGCAGTATATAGTAGTTATATTCTGTACATAGGAGCAGTATTATAGTAGTTAATTCTTGTACATAGGAAGGCAGTATTATAGTAGTTATATTCTTGTACATAGGAGCAGTATTATAGTAATTATATTCTTGTATATAGGAGCAGTATTATAGTAGTTATATTCTTGTACACAGGAACAGTATTATAGTAGTTATATTCTTGTACATAGGAGGCAGTATTATAGTAGTTATATTCTTGTATATAGGAGCAGTATTATAGTAGTTATATTCTTGAACATAGGAGCAGTATTATAGTAGTAATATTCTTGAACATAGGAGCAGTATTATAGTAGTTATATTCTTATACATAGGAGCAGTATTATAGTAGTTATATTCTTGTACATAGGAGCAGTATTATAGTAGTTATATTCTTGTACATAGGAGCAGTATTATACTAGTTATATTCTTGTACATAGGAGCAGTATTATAGTAGTTATATTCTTGTACATAGGAGGCAGTATTATAGTAGTTATATTCTTGTAAATAAGAGGCAGTATTATAGTAGTTATATTCTTGTAAATAAGAGGCAGTATTATAGTAGTTATATTATTGTATATAGGAGCAGTATTATAGTACTTATATTCTTGCACATAGGGGCAGTATTATAGTAGTTATATTCTTGTACATAGAAGCAGTATTATAGTAGTTATATTCTTGTACATAGGAGGCAGTATTATAGTAGTTATATTCTTGTACATAGAAGCAGTATTATAGTAGGTATATTCTTGTACATAGGAGTAGTATTATAGTAGTTATATTCTTGTACATAGGAGCAGTATTATAGTAGTCATATTATTGTACATAGGAGGCAGTATTATAGTAGTTATATTATTGTACATAGGAGCAGTATTATAGTAGTTATATTATTGTACATAGGAGCAGTATTATAGTAGTTATATTCTTGTACATAGAAGCAGTATTATAGTAGTAATATTCTTGCACATAGGAGCAGTATTATAGTAGTTATATTCTTGTACATAGGAGGCAGTATTATAGTAGTTATATTCTTGTACATAGGAGCAGTATTATAGTAGTTATAGTCTTGTACATAGGAGCAGTATTATAATAGTTATATTCTTATACATAGGGGGCAGTATTATAGTAGTTATATTCTTGTAAATAGGAGGCAGTATTATAGTAGTTATATTCTTGTATATAGGAGCTGTATTATAATAGTTATATTCTTAAACATAGGGGGCAGTATTATAGTAGTTATATTCTTGTACATAGGAGGCAGTATTATAGTAGGTATATTCTTGTACATAGGAGTAGTATTATAGTAGTTATATTCTTGTACATAGGAGCAGTATTATAGTAGTCATATTATTGTACATAGGAGGCAGTATTATAGTAGTTATATTCTTGTACATAGGTGCAGTATTATAGTAGTTATATTTTTGTACATAGTAGGCAGTATTATAGTAGTTATATTCTTGTACATAGGAGCAGTATTATAGTAGTTATATTCTTGTACATAGGAGCAGTATTATAGTAGTTATATTCTTGTATATAGGAGCAGTATTATAGTAGTTATATTCTTGTACATAGGAGCAGTATTATAGTATTTATATTCTTGTACATAGGAGGCAGTATCATAGTAGTTATATTCTTGTACAAAGGAGGCAGTATTATAGTAGTTATATTCATGTACATAGGGAGCAGTATTATAGTATTTATATTCTTGTACATAGGAGCAGTATTATAGTAGTCATATTCTTGTACATAGGAGCAGTATTATAGTAGTTATATTCTTGTATATAGAAGGCAGTATTACAGTAGTTATATTCTTGTACAGACAAAAAGTTTGGACACACCTTCTCATTCAAAGAATTTTCTGAATTTTCATGACTATGAAAATTGTAGATTCACACTGAAGGCATCAAAACTATGAATTAACACATGTGGAATTATATACTTAACAAAAAAGTGTGAAACAAATGAAAATATGTCTTATATTCTAGGTTCTTCAAAGTAGCCACCTTTTGCTTTGATTACTGCTTTGCACACTCTTGGCATTCTCTTAATGAGCTTCAAGAGGTAGTCACCTGAAATGGTATTCCAACAGTCTTGAAGGAGTTCCCAGAGATGCTTAGCACTTGTTGGCCCTTTTGCCTTCACTCTGCGGTCCAGTTCACCCCAAACCATCTCGATTGGGTTCAGGTCTGGTTACTGTGGAGGCCAGGTCATCTGACGTGCACCCCATCACTCTCCTTCTTGGTCAAATAGCCCTTACACAGCCTGGAAGTGTATTTGGGGTCATTGTCCTGTTGATAAATAAATGATGGTCCAACTAAACGCAAACCGGATGGAATAGCATGCCGCTGCAAGATGCTGTGGTAGCCATGCTGGTTCAGTATGCCTTCAATTTTGAATAAATCCCTAACAGTGTCACCAGCAAAGCACCCCCACACCATCACACCTCCTCCTCCATGCTGCACACAGTCTCCTCTTAACAATTGCTGTAGAGATGTGTCTGCTGCTAGAACTCTGTGTGGCATTGACCTGGTCTCTAATCTGACCTGCTGTTAACCTGCGATTTCTGAGGCTGGTGACTCGGATGAACTTATCCTCCGCAGCAGAGGAGACTCTTGGTCTTCCTTTCCTGGGGCGGTCCTCATGTGAGCCAGTTTCTTTGTAGATCTTGATGGTTTTTGCGACTGCACTTGGGGACACTTTCAAAGTTTTCCCAATTTTCCGGACTGACTGACCTTCATTTCTTAAAGCAATGATGGCCACTCGTTTTTCTTTACTTAGCTGCTTTTTTCTTGCCATAATACAAATTCTAACAGTCTATTCAGTAGGACTATCAGCTGTGTATCCACCTGACTTCTGCCCAACACAACTCATGGTCCCAACCTCATTTATAAGGCAAGAAATCCCATTTATTAAACCTGACAGGGCACACCCGTGAAGTGAGAACAATTTCAGGTGACTACCTCTTGAAGCTCATCAAGAGGATGCCAAGAGTGTGCAAAGCAGTAATCAAAGCAAAAGGTGGCTACTTTGAAGACCCTAGAATATAAGACATATTTTCAGTTGTTTCACACTTTTTTGTTCAGTATATAATTCCACATGTGTTAATTCATAGTTTTGATGCCTTCAGTGTGAATCTACAATTTTCATAGTCATGAAAATACAGAAAACTCTTTGAATGAGAAGCTGTGTCCAAACTTTTGGTCTGTACTGTATATAGGAGCAGTATTATACTAGTTATATTCTTGTATATAGGAGCAGTATTATAGTAGTTATATTCTTGTACATAGAAGCAGTATTATAGTAGTTATATTCTTGTACATAGGAGCAGTATTATAGTAGTTATATTCTTGTACATAGGAGCAGTATTATAGTAGACTAGCAGAAAGACCCGGCTTAGCCTGGGTATATTTCATCTATTTATTTAATGTTTCTGTGTGTCGTTGCAGAGAGAAAGTCAATGCAGCTGACAGAAATTGATTTTTACCTTCATTTTTTCAATCCCTATTGGCTGCGGAGTGGGAGGGGGTGTGGTTTAATGGGACACGGGGGGGGGTTAAGTCCTTCATTTTAGGGTGGCCTGAATTATAGGTTAATGCCATGGTAATTTGAGGAAACACAATGGGTAGCAGTGGAAGAAAACATTGCTTTGCACGGGTATATTTAATCTATTTCATTTAATGTTTCTGTGTGTCATTGCAGAGAGAAAGTCATCCTCCCTCCCATCCCTGCAGCTAACAGATGTTGATTTTTACCTTCAATTGTTCAATCCCCGTTGGCTGCGGAGTGGGAGGGGGCGTGGCCTGACAGAGTCGGAGCGTGGTTTCGAGAGATCTGGGGCGGGGGTCAGAGTGGCATGAATTACAGGTCGATGACATGGTAATTTATGGGGACCCGCAATGGGTAGCAGTGGAAAAAAACATCTTTTATTAGTACTGAATGGTCGTAGTCTAAAATTAGTCAATTTCATCTACGATTTTTGTGTGTCGTTGCAGAGAGAAATTCACCCTCCCACCCCTGCAGCTGATTTTTTTCAATCCCCGTTGCCTGCAGAGTGGGAGGGGGCGTGGCCTGGCAGAGTTGGGGGTGTGGATTATCAAGATGCTTCGAACGGTTGTAGTCTGAAATTAGTCTATTTCATCTAAAATTTTGTGCGTCATTGCAGAGATAAATTCACCCTCCCACCCCTGCAGCTGACAGAAGTTTATTTTTCCCTTCATTCTTTCAATCCCTGTTGGCAGAGTGGGAGGGGGCATGACCTGACAGAGTTGGGGGTGTGGCTTAGCAAAGCGCTTCGCATAGGTGATTTAATCTATTTCATTTAATGTTTCTGTGTGTCGTTGCAGAATGGCTGCAGAGTGGGAGGGGGCGTGGTCTGACAGAGTTGGGGGCGTGACTTAGCAAGACGATTCGAACAGTTGTAGTCTATAATTAGTCTATTTTATCTAAAATTTTTGTGTGTGTCGTTGCAGAGAGAAATTCACCCTCCCACCCCTGCAGCAAACAGAAGTTTATTTTTACCTTTATTTTTTCAATCCCCGTTGGCTGCGGGGTGGGAGGGGGCGTAACCTGATAGAGTCGGAGGCGTGGATTAGCAAGACGCTTCGCATGGATGTATTTAATCTATTTCATTTAATGTTTCTGTGTGTCGTTGCAGAAAGAAAGTCAACCTCCCACCCATCCCTGCAGCTGATAGAAGTTGATTTTTACCTTTATTTTTTCAATCCCTGTTGGCTGCGGAGTGGGAGGGGGCGTGGCCTTACAGAGTCGGGGCGTGGCTTAGCAAAGTGCTTCGCATAGGTGATTTAATCTATTTCATTTAATGTTTCTGTGTGTCGTTGCAGAATGGCTGCAGAGTGGGAGGGGACGTGGTCTGACAGAGTTGGGGGCGTGGCTTAGCAAAAGGCTTCGAATGGTTGTAGTCTATAATTAGTCTATTTCATCTAAAATTTTTGTGTGTCGTTGCAGAGAGAAATTCACCCTCCCACCCATGCAGCAAATAGAAGTTTATTTTTACCTTCATTTTTTCAATTCCCATTGGCTGCGGAGTGGGAGGGGGCGTGACCTGACAGAGTCGGGGGCGTGGATTAGCAAGACGCTTTGCATGGGTGTATTTAATCTATTTTATTTAATGTTTGTGTGTGTTGTTGCAGAAAGAAAGTCAACCTCCCACCCATCCCTGCAGCTGACAGAAGTTGATTTTTACCTTTATTTTTTCAATCTCTGTTGGCTGCGGAGTGAAAGGGGGTGTGGCCTGATGGAGTTGGGGCTGTGGCTTAGTGAGACCTGGGGCGGGGGTTTTAAGTACTTCTTTTAGGGTGGCCTGAATTAAAGGTCAATACCATGCTTATTTATGAGCCCACGCAATAGACAGCAGTGGAGGAAAACATCTTTTATTACTACTGAACTGTAGTAATAGAAAAACACATAAGTTATATTTATGGTAACCGGAATACCTTTAACAGTGTCAGTGAATAGAAATGGATGAGATCCTCAGCTGCTGATAATTACCTGGTTGTTATGGAAACCTGCCCTCCCTGTGTGTGCCTTTGCAGAGAATGGCAGTTGGAGTTTAAAACCAAAGCTCCCAGTTGTAATGTTGGCTAATGGAGATCATATTTTGGGAATATCTCGGGAACGGTACTTCCTAGAGAGATGAGACCTGGTCTAAAACCTTCCCGGACACCTGATGTACCTGTGTGCCGAATTTGGTGAAAATCGGTCCAGTAGTTTGGTCGCGCATAGAGAACAGACAGACAGAGAGACAGACAGACAGAAACTCATTTTTATATTATTAAGAGATATATTCTTGTACATAGGAGCAGTATTATAGTAGTTATATTCTTGTACACAGGAGGCGGTATTATAGTAGTTATATTCTTGTACATAGGAGGCAGTATTATAGTAGTTATATTCTTGTACATAGGAGGCAGTATTATAGTAGTTATATTCTTGTACATAGGAGGCAGTATTATAGTAGTTATATTCTTGTACATAGGAGGCAGTATTATAGTAGTTATATTCTTGTACATAGGAGGCAGTATTATAGTAGTTATATTATTGTACATAGGAGCAGTATTATAGTAGTTATATTCTTGTACATAGCAGCAGTATTATAGTAGTTATATTCTTGTACATAGGAGGCAGTATTATAGTAGTTATATTCTTGTACATAGGAGCAGTATTATAGTAGTTATATTCTTGTACATAGCAGCAGTATTATAGTAGTTATATTATAGCATATAGGGAGCAGTATTATAGCAGTTTTATTCTTGTATATATGGTTTCTTGTATATATTTCCAAAATTATATCATGACTCATAAATTACTATGCATAACCTAGTCTTAAAGGAATTTTTTAAACTGGTCATTTATTAAACTGATGTAAAGTAGAAATAGCTATAGCAACCATTCAGATTCCACTTTTCATTTTCCGAAGGAGCTGTCAAAAATGAAAGGTTGAATCTGATTGGTTGCTATTGGTAACTAAGCCAGTTCAACTTTACACCAGTTTGATAAATGACACCAATTATTTTAGACATCTTAAAAAAAAAAATCCTAAAATCTTGCAGTTTTGTACTGACCACTAGGCCTAGTAGTCTAGTCTAGCCTAGTAAGTTGGGACTTCCTGTTCTATCCAGATAACACTTCTGTGTCTATCATGACAGGCAGGATTACAATGACAGATATCACACTCCTGTCCATTGTGTCTATGGTCCATGTGGCTACTGTCAATGAACAAGGAGTCTTGACATATTTTAGTCCCAGTAGCCTACTATGGTGACACCAAAATTAAAAAAAAAAAAAATTTAAAAAAAAAGTTTAACATAAAAACTCAATTTTAACAATAGGGCATTTTCTGATAACACTCTCCCTTTAAAGTTCAGTAGCACTGTCCATCATGTGGAGAGGAGGTCACCATGGTCCTTCTAATGATGGCACATTTTGTGTTTTTATAAAATCAGTAATGTTCTGTCTGCAGCTAATCTCTCAGCAAACACTGTGAATGCAAAGATCTGATAATCAGGCTCATGTCGAGCATCTCTGGGGTGCACATTTGATCTGACTAATATCTGCAGCACAGACTATACAGCAGAATGCTAATCTGGACTGTCTGATCTCGCTGCAGCAAAGAGGAAACACAAAGCCTCCGTCTGCTCGGGAACATAACGCCTCATATGTACATGCACTACATGGACAAAAGTATTGGGACGCTCTACTTAATCATAGAATTCACGTGCTTCATTCAGTTCCATTGCCATAGGTGTATAAAATCCAGCCCGTAGCCATGCAGTCTCTTGTAAAAGAATGCTGAGGTACCTAGTGAATAAAAGTCACCAGTGCTTCGCTGACTAAGTAATGGCTGAGTATAAACCTCCCCAACATTAACATCAGCACTAAAACATGGCATGGATTTCCATGGTCGAGCAGCTGCATGAAAGCCTTCCATCACCAAGCACAATGCCAAGCATCAGATGTATGGGCTAAATAATGTAATGTATGTACACAGTGACTGCACCAGCAGAATAGTGAGTGCAGCTCTGGAGTATAATACAGGATGTAACTCAGGATCAGTACAGGATAAGTAATGTAATGTATGTACACAGTGACTGCACCAGCAGAATAGTGAGTTCAGCTCTGGAGTATAATACAGGATGTAACTCAGGATCAGTACAGGATAAGTAATGTATGTACACAGTGACTGCACCAACAGAATAGTGAGTCCAGCTCTGGAGTATAATACAGGATGTAACTCAGGATCAGTACAGGATAAGTAATGTATGTACACAGTGACTCCACCAGCAGAATAGCGAGTGCAGCTCTGGAGTATAATACAGGATGTAACACAGGATCATTACAGGATAAGTAATGTATGTACACAGTGACTCCACCAGCAGAATAGTGAGTGCAGCTCTGGAGTATAATACAGGATGTAACTCAGGATCAGTACAGGATAAGTAATGTATGTACACAGTGACTCCACCAGCAGAATAGAAAGTGCAGCTCTGGAGTATAATACAGGATGTAACACAGGATCATTACAGGATAAGTAATGTATATACACAGTGACTCTACCAGCAGAACAGTGAGTGCAGCTCAGGAGTATAATACAGGCTGTAACTCAGGATCAGTACAGGATAAGTAATGTATGTACACAGTGACTGCACAGGCAGAATAGTGAGTGCAGCTCTGGAGTATAATACAAGATGTAACTCAGGATCAGTATAGGATAAGTAATGTAATATATGTACACAGTGACTCTACCAGCAGAACAGTGAGTGCAGCTCTGTAGTATAATACAGGATCTAACTCAGAATCAGTACAGGATAAGTAATATAATTTATATACACAGTGACTGCACCAGCAGAATAGTGAGTGCAGCTCTGGAGTATAATACAGGATGTAACACAGGATCAGTGTAGTATGTCATGTATATATACAGTGACTCTACCAGCAGAATAGTGAGTGCAGCACTGGAGTTTGACAGATATATTTACCCTACACCAAATACCCATATAGGAGAGGGAGGGTGCAAAGAATTAAGTTTTAAGCTCCAGGTCCCCAATGCAAAATCTGTATTATGGCCCCATCAGCCATTATAATACTGATGACTAATTATGTGGCAGAGGAGCCTTTAGGTCTCCTCAGGCATCAGAGCCCAACTGCGACTGCTTTCTCTGCACCGCTATATAACCTTAACTTTTGATGAGGTCCCCTATATGGAACCCAATGCAGAAACTGTATTTCAAAGGCCTCACCATTGATCAGCTAGTTAACATGGCCACTTTCAAACAAAAAATAGCTTTCCAAAATGCACCGCCCATTCGATAGTAAGGAAGCTGTTTTACTTTAAGACGCAAAGTTGTTACAATGAAATAAAAGGAGAAGCGAAGTTAACCAGAGAGAAATGTGAAGATCAGATATTCCCCTCATCACCATTTGCTAACGAAAGGCCGTAGTTGAAGGAATTTTTACATTTATTGCAGGCCGTTAAATGTTTCATTTATTTCATTCCTTTTGATATAGAGCGAGAGCAGCGAGCGTTCTGCGCACCGCGCTTATAATATAACACATTCAATGTTTTCCTGAGCCAAATTACAGATGACAAAGCATTATTAAATCAGGTTTACCAAACGGCCCGTGAATTCCTTCAATGTATTTCTATTATATCAAGCTACTGTTCAGCATCGGAAAAATACTACGGCTATTTCGGTTAAAAACTAGTTATACAGAGGCATAAAAATGTAAAGGGTGTCTCAGCTTTGCAGCGATTTTGGATAATGAATTGCAGTGGTGTAGCTATAAGGGATGCAAAAGATTGAAATTGCAAATGCTTATGAGTAGTGTCTAATAACAAACTTAACTCTGCTACATCTGTACTGGATAGATACATGTACAAAATGCAGAATTGCGAGGAAACCTTGAGAGAACATGTTTTTTTCTATTGTAATTCTCAATTTAATAATCATCAGGGGTCTCATGCTAACACGTACACCAATCAAAGCCTTCTTCATTGCTCCTTGCTTGAACAAGCAGGTCAGTTATTCTCTGACTTAAATTGTTGTCTGCCTCTGACCTTGTCTGCTTGGATTATGATATTGCATAAAATCTGCTAGCCCCCACCTTTTGCCTTCATTCTTGTATTGCATGAATTTTGGTAGCCTTGACCTTCTGCTTGGATTTCTGTATTGTATGAAATTTGCCAGCCCTGACCTTCTGCTTGGATTATCATATTGCATAAATTTTGCCATCCCTGACTTTCTGCTTAATAAAACAACATATTCCATCTGCTGATTTGGCTACTTTGAATTGGTAATACACACATCAGCGTTTGCCCACAGATTCCAAAGAAGAGGCACTGACCTCCATCTGTGGTAACTCAGAGGATCTACCATCCAGGTAGGCCTTTTCTCAGGTCAAACACTGTCATGATAGGCCCTTCCAACTCAAGTCCTCAGTAGTATAAATCCAAAAACAGAAACAGCACTTATATGAAGCTCCATGTGCTTAAAATGTTATATATATATATATATATATATATATATATATATATATATATATATATTATATATATAATTATATTTGCTGTAAACTATATATAGCTGAACTCCAACCTCTGAGACCTCCACTACTTTATAGCCCACATTTGGTAGCTGAGTGGATATTGACCTAATAGTTTCATTGTTGAGCCAAGTACAATATGAGAAGAAAGAGACTTGTTCATTCTCAGCCTCACCAACCTCTATTAAGCACAAAGAGATTAAAGGAAAAGCCTACGGAGATCTCTGATTTCATAAACATATCTGCTCCCTGTAGGCCTCCTGTTATGAGCAGGTAAAAACCAATTACGCTCCAACAGGATTGTGTTTTACAGGTAATTATCAAATTAAAAGAAAAACATACCAATTTTTGAAACATTTAGACTCTCGCTGTTTAGAATAAATATAAAGAGGTTTCTCTCCCAGTTACAGAAGATTTCATTAAGAGGATACATAATATTGAATCATCTGTCCGCATAAGACATGGAAAATAGAGGAGGAGGTTTTGTTATATCTATATGTTCTAATGCTTCCTCAAAAACACAAATGGAGGAGAATATATTTTTTGAAAATAAGAACAAATACAATTGACCTTATTCATCAAAAATCTTCAATATTCTTAAAAATCCCTATTAACTATTAGTCCATTGGGATTTCTGGTCATTAAGGGAATATGTACAATCTAGGACTCTTTCTATCAGCGTTCTTTATTTACGCTCTTCCGTTAAAGGAGCAGAACAATGAAAGTAACAAAAGTGCCAGATTCAGTACATAACTGACAGGAACGAAGCCAGATTCTATTGACTATAATGGAATCCTTTCAGGTTCCATTTAGGAGGATGTTTTTTTAGCACAGAATAATTCCTGCATGTAGGACTTTTCTCTCAAATATTTTTTATAAAATCTGTGACAGAGGCCCTGGAGCCTCTAATGCTGATGTAATCATGCTGCTAGGTAGTACAGGCAGCAGCTTGTAAGGGGTGATTAGTGCGTTTCCCTTTAATGGGCATCTGTCAGCAGTTTTGTACCTATAAAACTGGCTGACCTGTTACATGTGCACTTGGCAGCTGAAGACATTACAGTGTGTGAGCCATGTATCCAGTGATCCATGGGTCCAATGTGTGAGCCATGTGTCCAGTGTATGAAACGTGTGTCCAGTGTATGAGCCATGTATCCAGTGTATGAGCCGTATGTCCAGTCTGTGAGTCACATGTCCAGTGTGTGAACCACGTGTCCAGTGTATGAGCCATGTGTCCAGTCTGTGAGCCACGTGTCCAGTGTGTGAGCCATAAGTCCAGTGTATGAGCCACGTGTCCAGTGTGTGAGCCATAAGTCCAGTGTATGAGCCACGTGTCCAGTGTGTGAGTGGTGCATTAGGAAAGTCCAGTGTGTGAGTAGTGTGTCCAGTGTGTGTGTCATGTGTATAGTGTGTGAGCCATGTTTCCAGTCTGTGAGTGGTGCATTAGTCTAGTGCAGGTTAATAAGTACTTTTGCCGGCTGAATGACGTAACCCGCACTAGATCACTGTCCTGTTAATAGCTCATTATCCACTGGTGACAGTGGTTGAATATTATAAAAAGAGATGTTTTTCCGGACCCTGATGAGGATGAATCATATCGGCTCTTGATCGCGGATGACTGAATAGAACTGGATGGACTGATTCTCTTCTATTGTTTAATGTCAGCTCTTGAAATCCATCAGGGAGGACAAATTTAAATTTGGCAATGTGAAGCCTGAAACTCTTTCCAAGTCAAAGCTTTTATATGCTGATCTAATGAAATCCATCTCTAATCACTCGCTGAATGTGGATTACATACTTCATACAAATGTTAATTGATTTACTTGACATTTTTGACTAACGTTGAGCTTATTAAAAAAAAATAGAGCGAGAGATGGGATATATTTAAAGATCACAAGTGAGTCCCTGGACAACGCTCGGCGTAGTGGTAATGCTTAAAGGGGTGGAATCATAAGAAAAGATTTTAGCTTATTCGAAAGAACTAATTGTTTGTACTAAAAGTGCAGAACTTTGCTTTCCATTTTTTTCTTCATCTTACATTATCAGTCCTCCACTGGTAGCTCCACCCCCTGACATCTTCCCCAGATTACACTGTGACCTTATTCTGTGACATCACTGTCCTTCCCCAGATAACCCCGCCCTCTCACTTTATGACATCACCGTCCTTCCCCAGATAACACTGCCCTCTCACTCTATGACATCACCAGCCATCTACAGACAACACTGCCCTCTCACTCTATGACATCACCATCCTTCCCCAGACAACACTGCCTTCTCACTCTATGACATCACCATCCTTCCCCAGACAACACTGCCTTCTCACTCTATGACATCACCGCCCTTCCTCAGATGACACTGCCCTCTCACTCTATGACATCGCCAGCTGTCCACAGACAACACTGCCCTCTCACTCTATGACATCACCATCCTTCCCCAGACAACACTGCCTTCTCACTCTATGACATCACCGTCCTTCCTCAGATGACACTGCCCTCTCACTCTATGACATCGCCAGCTGTCCACAGACAACACTGCCCTCTCACTCTATGACATCACCAGCGGTCCAACACTTCCCTCTCACTCTATGACATCACCAGCTGTCCACATAAGACACTGCCTTCTCACTCTATGACATCACCGTCCTTCCCCAGATGACACTGCCCTCTCACTCTGTGACATCACCAGCTGTCTACAGACAACACTTCCCTCTCAGTCTATGACATCACCAGCTGTCCACAGACAACACTGCCCTCTTACTCTATGACATCACTATCCTTCCCCAGATGACACTGCCCTCTCACTCTATGACATCTCCAGCTGTCCATAGACAACATTACCCTCTCACTCTGTGACATCACCAGCTGTCCACAGACAACACTGCCCTCTAACTACATGACATCACCAGCTGTCCACAGACAACACTGCCCTCTCACTTTTTGACATCACCAACCCTCCCCAGATAAGAGAAAAAATTGAAATGGGGTGCTCCCTCCCCGCTCGTCTTCAGGGTTGTAGAACTGTCCTTGGCCCTTGGCTCGGTCGCGGCGTAATTTCATAAATCCTTATGAAATTACGGCGCCGGCCTGGCTGCAGAAATCCCTTTGAACTCGCTCAGTGGTTACAGATTCTCAGCAGGCGTCCTTCAGAAAAATTGTCAGGCTCCACTCAGGCCAGGAAGGTGTGAGGTTCCTCACTACACAACTCTGGGAACAGAGCTCCCCCCTGCTGAGCTGGTCTCCTAACCTGTTTTTATTGTACTCAGGGTGGCCATATGTGACATGGCTGTGACACAAAGGGGGTTGGCAGGGAATCATAAATCATATTCCTCACACCTATCAACTCAATGTGTGACATCACCAGCAATTTCAAGAAAATCCTGCCCCCTCATTCTATGACATCATCAGCCCTCCCTAGCAACCCCTCCCCAGTCACCTATACTCAGTATTCACCTTTGGAGACACTTTGAAGTATATATTTGGGAATACGACTGTGAGCAATTCTCTTATCAATGACCCCAAAAGCATTTCAGGAAAAATCTAAGAATCGATAAAGATCGAAAGATGTTCTGCACCATAAATAATTTGTAGCAAAATTCCCTAATGTATTATTTATTATACCAGAAAAATAAAAAGGTATAACATTAAAAGATGATTACAAATCACATTAAAATGTAAAACTATCATTTAAAAAATAATATCTAAAACTTTTTTTTTAATTATAGACATTTTTATTTGAAAAAAATCTGATTACATTAATGGGATGTAATTGTGTATTTTTGTTTCGAGTCAAAAATATAAAGATTATTTATGCAGTTTCATAATAAGCATACCACCATGTAGTGTAGTTGCCGCGAAACATAACTATACTTTTCTTAGGAAAATACAGTCCTCTTGTCCTGCTTCTTTTTATATGTATGCAAATTAGGTTTTCTGTGCACCAAGGGCAGGGCTGCTACTTTTGATGCACCATTGCTCGGCCAGTAACACCACCTAGAGCCTCTCCTTTCATTTGTTTGACCGTCCCTAAAATTTCAGAGCCAGTAGCAATGACACAGGTGCACTGAATGAAGTGGCCCCTCCCACGGTGCCCTGAAAACCTTATTTGCATAAAACTAAAAAGAACCAGAAGTTCACAATAAAGATAAAGTTATGTTTCATATCACCTGTCCTTCATGGTGGTATGTTTACTTTGAAAGGTGCCAGACTCCCTTTAGCAATATATAAAGCAAAAAAAAAAAGAAATCACAATTTTTAATAATTATTCACAATTTATTTAAAATTTTTATGTGGAGCTGAATTAATGAATTTCCAGAAATTTGCTTCAATTACCGCACCCGGCAGCCATAGCTAACCTCGTGTTTTCTATGTATTTGTGATTTCTTACAAGGTTCTCCAGGACGCCACACATTAACCTTCCACACTGAGACTCTCATGGAGTCAAAAAAAATTTTTTTTTGTGAAAATTGAAATAAAACAGCTAATTACTAGATACAATGATCTTTCCTGGAGCTGGCGCCAGGGCTCCTCCGCGCTGCAGGTGAATTAGCACATTAGACGATGAGATAATTTCACCATCACTTGCTGCCAGGAAACTCATTTAGGCTTTAATTATTTTTATTGAATATTTAAGAGCTTTTCATTTAAACTTTTCATTTGCGGCTGTGATTACTCAGGATCAGGTGATGGGGACTTCATGGATGGGATTTGGGGTGATGCCTCCTAAATTGCCTTAAAATATCTACAACGT
The DNA here is from genome assembly GCA_900303285.1 of Rhinella marina. Classification (NCBI taxonomy): domain Eukaryota; kingdom Metazoa; phylum Chordata; class Amphibia; order Anura; family Bufonidae; genus Rhinella; species Rhinella marina. The sequence goes on from ONZH01027575.1 coordinate 70,040, forward strand.
ATTCGAGTTGTAGGGTTCGGAGACATAGGATGAAGCTCTCTAACCCTTAATCCAGTCCAGTTTGGAGCTCCTCAGTCCCCAGGGCATGGTTACGTCTTTACTCTCTTCATCACTAATTATTTTACCACCGGTGGGAGCACCCATGTGAGAGAGTGGTCCCACAAAGCACCTGTTTGCAACTCACAGAGGGCATGTGTGGACATTCACAGAGTTGTCCCTAAGTTGCTCCCATGTTGTCTTGGCTGTGTGCTTAGAGTCATTGTCTTGTTGGAAGGTGAACCTTCGGGCCAGTCTGAGCTCCAGAGCGCTCAGGTTTTCATTAATATTTCTGTACTTTGCTCCATTTAGCTTTCCCTGACCAGTCTCCCTGTCCCCCAGCATGATGCTGCCACCACCATGCTTCTCTGTAGGGATGTAATTTTGCGGGTGATGACCAGTGCCTGGTTTCCTCCAGACATGACACTTAGAATTGAAGCCAAAACATTTAAACAATTAATCTTGGTTTCATTAGAGCAGAGAATCTTGTTTCCATGTATCTTTTACTGAGTAGCTCAGCCAAAGTGACCATTAGGTTCTTGGTCACCTCTCTTACAAGGCCCTTCTCCCCCCACTACTTAGGGGCAGCCAGCTCTAGGAGTCCGGGTTGTTTCAAACTTTTTCCATGTAAGAATTATGGAGGCCGCTGAGCTCTTTGGAACTTTCAGTGCAGCAGACATTTTTTTGTTCCCTTCTCCAGATCTGTGCCGCCACACAATCCTGTCTCTGGCTTGGTTTTTGCTCTGATGTACATTGTCAGTTGTGAGACCTGATATAGACAAGGCTGTGTCTCTCCAAATCATGTCCAATAACCTGAATTTACCACAGGTGACTCCCAAGAGAAATGGGAGGTCCCAGAACTAAATGTCAAGTGTCATAGGAGGGTCTGAATACTTATGTCCAGGTTCAATTTTAGTTTTTCTTTTTTAATAAATTTGCAAACATTTATAAAATTCTCTTGACTTTCTCATTATAGAGGGCTGAGTGCAAAATGATGGGAGGAAACTTTTTTTTTTTTTTAATTTAGCACAAGGAGCAGCATAGCAAAATGTGAAAAAAGTGAAAGGTCTGAAGACTTTCTAAATGCTCTGTACATTGGACAGGTTTAGACAATCTCCATAGCATGGACTCCCACAGTGGCCGGTGGTCACTCGTTGACCTTCTCTTTGCTCTTTCCGATCTGACGTCTACTTTTCTAGGTTTTGCCTCCTGGAGAACCTTCTACCTCAGAGCGCAGGCGACGGCGCGAAGGGTGTAAATCTGCTTTCGTTGCAGGTGCTGTGCATATTTATGGCGATACACAGCCGTATATCCTCGCTCCAGAGCATTCTCCCGGGCGTGCCCTTGACGTTTCTGCATTGTGTCTATATTTCTGCAATACACCATCATATAAATAATGGCGGTACTCGAATGTCCGATCCGCGATACTGCTCTATTATTATTTTTGAAGAACCAAAATTATGATGATATTACTATTTGAAATATTTTTTTTTCTGATTTCACCATTTTATGGCAAAAGTCATTTTTCTGCTGTATTTATACCATATGTTATATAATGTGGGGGGTCACTGAGCGTCCATTGTACTCCAGTCACATTCAAAGCTGCATTCACAATTCTTCTGGCTGCCTCTGCAATTCCTTGCAACCCAGAGCATTACATTATGGGAGAAATATGATATACTCTACCCTGCCAGAAACACATTTCCCATGGTGCACCACAACAGATACAGAACCAGTACAGGTCAGCAGGTCACGTATCATTAAGCTCACCCCCACCTCCATAGCAAGTACAAAATTACTGCGCCTTGATGCAAAACATCCAAATCTAAGATGTGGCTCCTACCTCTGTGCCTTTGGGCTTCTGAATTGTAATTTCTTATAAGACTGATACAAGGTAAAAAAATCTCAAAATACCTCAGTGGGAACTCCTAAATGCAATCACAGAAAAAAACGTGGTTTAAAATGGCAGAGAATTGCTCAGACCCCATATGCTGTTGCGCATATCAAACTGGGGGAGCAATTCCTGCACATGTGGTCCGCTGCTAACAGCAATCCCCAGCAAGAATGCATACAATGGAGGATGCCTGCAGCGGACCACATGTACCACAAAGACATCCTACACAAGGTAACAAATTGTGTGGATGTGGCAAACTATATAATCAAACAATCACTAGTAAAGGTGCACTGCGGCGGTAATGCAATTCACAATATATGGCTAAACCCTCACACTGATATTAAAAATGAGACTTTCGCCAATATATTCTTATATCAAGAACATACCAGAGCCTGAGCACCGCGTCAAGGTATCTCAGAGTGGCTCGAGACCTAGCGCTAACCTACCTTGCCCTATGGGCAATTGCGAACGGAGCAATAGGCTGACACACAGCAACCTACTCCTAGTTACCTCCAGCATGAAATCACACATACAATGGGAGGAGGGAGGAGACTATGAGCCCCACCTACCAATGACTCATGTGACTCGGGCTGCATAGGTGTGTAGGTGGGGCTCATAGGCTCACAGTCTCCTTCCTCCTCCCATTGTATGTGTGATTTCATGCTGGAGGTAACTAGGAGTAGGTTGCTGTGTGTCGGCCTATATGCTCCTTCTTTAATTGGTTAGCGTTAGGTCCCGAGCCACTCTGAGATACCTTGACGTGGTGCTCGGGCTCCAGTATGTTCTTGATATAAGAATATATTGGCAAAAGTCTCATTTTAATATCAGTGTGAGGGTTTAGCCATATATTGTCAATTGCATTACCGCCGCAGTGCACCTTTACTAGTGATTGTTTGAACTCCTAAATGGCCACAAGGTGGCAGCACTTTAATCTTACTTGACTTTGCACAAAATGTATGGGTTTTCCACAAGATTATGGAGATTTTAAAGAGGCTGTGAGATTTTCTCTTTACTTCATTATAATGGTTCCCCCTGGTGTTTAATCTGTATAGTAATTTGAATGTCCACCTACTGAGATGGTTGCACATGCTCAGTTCAATCCTTCAGCTATGACAGTTACAGGGAGAGAGCTGCAGCAGAAAGGACATGTCCCTCAACTGCCAGCCTGAAGAGAATCTAGCAGAGCAATTGGAGTAATGAATGATGGGGGAGATCTCTGGATCCATGTGAGACACAGGGCTGGTTGTTAGAAAGAGACTGTCATGTACTATATAATGCCTCTTTTTTTTCTTCTTACTTCAGTCATGGTGTAACCTCTATAAGGAGCTCTGTCTCTTCTACAGATGTTCAGAATATTGTCAACCATATTTCTGCAACACCCTGGAAAAGCCAGAAGAACAAGAAAGTAATGAGTGTTCTCATGCTGCCACCTTGTGGCCATTTGATAAAATACATATTAATATTTAAACAGTAGTTGTCACCTCCCCTGACATGTCTGCTTTAGAAACTGCTTGCATTCCCCATGTAATATCAATTCTGGAGCATCTAGTCTTAGGATTCTAAGTTGCACCATTCCTCTATTGTTCCCACTAGCAGTTTATTAATGAATTGCTAGCACTGTACAATAAAGGTCCAGCTGGATGTTGCGTTGGGGGAGGGGGTTCCTGCATCCCTGCACAGTTTGACACTAGCAGCACTCATTGGATACTGTCAGATTGTTCAGGGACACTCCCCCAACTGGTACCATCCAGATGGACACCAACTAGGTGCCTCAACCCCCAATAGGGGTGCACATATGAACCCGTGCTGATACATTTTACATTGTATCTTTATTGAGGTTTTGGAAGACAGAGCCCCTCTTGCTTATTTATTTCAAATCCATATGCAGCAAAAGCTCCCCCACTGGTGCCTACAGGATCAGATCTCTTCCTACAGACCCCATAGCAGTGGCATGATCTCTGCTCATGGTAGGTCCTCCACTGCCCACCAGACTGTTACCCAGCCCTGCTGTCTGCCCTCATTGCTGCTGAAAACTATATCTGATTCTTACCCAACATGTTGCTGCTTACCCTGCTGTTGGTCTCCTGGAGTAATAGATGCTTCCAAATAATATAGATCATGAAATAGAGCGCTCCCTGCACTCCACAGATAAAACACCTAAATGTGTTGAGCAAGCAAATGTATATAACCTACAAAATCATAAAGAAGGTCTCAACACCAAAATTTACTAAAAAAGTATACAATCTTTATTAGTCACAATAATCACAAATACATATAAAACCACAATTTGTCATGATGGCGGGAATAGCATAAAAAAACAGCAGATACACTGCTATAAAGAGAATTACATACATAACATATTGTCAAGCCACATTCCAGGTACATAAACAGTAAAGTGCATAGTGCCAAAGTACAATATAAGCGTACATAAATTGTGACCCATAGACACTGAAAATGACCAAAGTTATAATTACCAACCAGTGAGTCCGCCCCCCCTCGTCACCCCAACGTACGTTTCGCACTGTTGCTTCCTCAGGGAGTCTGATACTGCATGGAATTCAATCCTATTTATATCCCCCATGTTTAAACCACAGCTAGTCCACCTGTGTGTATTCAGTTCAATATGCATTCACAAGTGGAATGCATGAGGTCATTTCCTGTAGAGCCAGAAGTATCTCATCCACTGAATTTCATCAAAGAAAAACATCAGTGCCCCTAGTTATATATATCACTATACATCCTACATATAAACATGTACTGCCAATTATAGAAAAATCTAATTCCCCCTCTATCGAGAAAGGATGGAACAATTTCCCCTCCACCGCTCGAAATCTCGTGATATGCGAGACGACGTGAAATCACGTGACCGCCGTTGCATTCCACAATGGGACGCAACGAAGCGGAATAGCCGGCCGGCTTTACACATCACTGCCACAGAGTGTTCTATTATAATCGCTAGATTCATATTAGCCCTATCTCTTATCCTAATACATGCTATATTTACTCAATTATATGTTAGTGAAACAACCATAATATGTGAAGTGTATGACACATGATTCTATACATAAATGCACTGTGAAAACCATTAATGTGTATAAATATATGAAATATATTTTATGTATAAAATATATAAAATGTGAGTAATGTGAAGAACACCTTAAAAGAAATGTACTTTTTTTTGTGTGAAAAAAAGGTGTAAAAAAAAAAGTTTTTTTTTAAAATGTGAAAAAAAACCCAAAAAATGTAAATGAACAAAGTGAGAAATGTGTGAAAACAAAATGTGTGACAATTATGTGAATATCGTGAATATGTAAACAGGAAAAAAAAAAAAACGGAAAAGGGAAAGAGAGGGGGGGGGGCGCAGGCTTCCGATGCATCGTATGCAGGATAACTTGATCTTCTCAGCGGATACATATAGTCACTGGAACCCACAATCCAAAAAAGGAATGACCTAATTACACACAGGTGCCTTCAAAAGGTTGTTTCACTAACATATAATTGAGTAAATATAGCATGTATTAGGATAAGAGATAGGGCTAATATGAATCTAGCGATTATAATAGAACACTCTGTGGCAGTGATGTGTAAAGCCGGCCGGCTATTCCGCTTCGTTGCGTCCCATTGTGGAACGCAACGGCGGTCACGTGATTTCGCGTCGTCTCGCATATCGCGAGATTTCGAGCGGTGGAGAGGAAATTGTTCCATCCTTTCTTGATAGAGGGGGAATTAGATTTTTCTATAATTGGCAGTACATGTTTATATGTAGGATGTATAGTGATATATATAACTTGGGGCACTGATGTTTTTCTTTGATGAAATTCAGTGGATGAGACACTTCTGGCTCTACAGGAAATGACCTCATGCATTCCACTTGTGAATGCATATTGAATGAATACACACAGGTGGACTAGCTGTGGTTTAAACATGAGGGATATAAATAGGATTGAATTCCATGCAGTATCAGATTCCCTGAGGAAGCAACAGTGCGAAACGTACGTTGGGGGTGACGAGGGGCGGACTCACTGGTTGGTAATTATAACTTTGGTCATTTTCAGTGTCTATGGGTCACATTTTATGTACGCTTATATTGTACTTTGGCACTATGCACTTTATTGTTTATGTACCTGGAATGTGGCTTGACAATATGTTATGTCTGTAATTCTCTTTATACCAGTGTATCTGCTGTTTTTTTTATGCTATTCCCGCCATCATGACAAATTGTGGTTTTATATGTATTTGTGATTATTGTGACTAATAAAGATTGTATACTTTTTTAGTAAATTTTGGTGTTGAGACCTTCTTTATGATTTTGTAGGTTATATACTCCACAGATGGTGCAAATTTCCCTGGTGGTCTCGTGTTTAGTCTTTGTCACTCTCACCTCTATGGCCAGGGTAGGATTCCTGGTCATGGAAACACCTTAGCACCTAGTCGGTTGCGAAAAAACAATAAAATAAAAAACGAGAATGACACTCTAGGTGCCTCCCTCTTCCCTAATCTCCATGGCAGCTACAAGTGTAACCACCGGCGATGTAAGTGCTGTGATAACATCTCTTCAAAAAAATCTCAGTTTATTAGCAATATCACAGGAGAATCATTTAAGATCAAAACGTTTTTAAACTGCTCCTCCTCATATGTCGTTTACTTATTAGAATGTACCTGCGGCCTGCAATATATCGGCCACACCAGTTGCAGTCTAAGGAAAAGGATGAATAAGCATCGATGGAACATCATCAATGGCTATATTAAACACGGAGTTTCCAGACATTTCCTCCAATTCCATGATAAAAACCCTGCGCAACTATCCATAACACCTATAGAACAAATTCCAAACACGTCCTCCAATCGCTTCCAACAACTCAGGAAAAAGGAAATGTTCTGGATCTTGAAATTACAGACACTCGAACCATATGGCTTAAATGAATCTTTGGAAAACAATTGCTTTTAATTTCTTACTCATCATTTCCTCACAGTAATTTTCCTATCAACATTTTTATTTTAATTGTTTTCCTATCACAAATGTCATATACTCACATAATAACATATATGGGTATAGAATCCTTCATTCAGCCTCCTACTCATTACATCTAGCCATCCCTCATCCTTCTCCCTCCTGCCCACACATACCCCTATGCAACTTACATTCTCTCACTTTTTATGGTAATTCTTTGCCCCTCATCAACATAACCCGCCCTAAGCCTACCTCCCACAACCCTGTTCCATAATCCTTGCATTCTCCTCAATCCTACCTGTCCCTCAACTATCCCCCACCCCACTCCTCATGATATCAGCAAGCATCTTGGCGTTCCTGGCCTCCTGCGCTGACAAGGCAAGTACCACTTCATCTAGTGCTTTTATTGTTCCGTTCTCATAGTCCGTCCGGCCATTTCATCATGCATTTAGAATTTTTGAATCATTCTACTTACACATTTTATTTTAATCTTTTGTGCTTATTGCCCCTTTTGGCTACCTCTATTTAATTATTTTAATTAATCACTAATGCCTCTTATTGTTATTACTATAATGTTGAGATGGCAGCCACATATAGATTTATATTTATATTTACTTGATTTGAATTTTATATATATAATTAATATATATAATTATAATTAGTACAGCTCCCCCACACTGTGTGTGCGTATATATATGTGTGTGTGTAAAGAAGTTGTATACATTGATTAATGTGGTCTTGCTGCTGTTATTCTCCAACATCTGAAAAAGGTCTTATCTTATTTTATTACTATTTTTTATATTGTATTTTATGTTTATATATATATGTTTTTTTAGACTTGAAAAAGGAGCCCCTGTTTCTCCGAAACGCATTGTCCTTTGTCTAACAATAAATAGAACATTCATTTTGATCCTGTATGGTCGTTTTGTTGCGCCAAGTAAAAGTGTCCAAATCTAGTGCATGCATCCGCCCAGCACACCCTTCTACTACTCTACACCTCTGCAGGGGACCGGCAACCCCAGAAACGAGGATCAATAGGCACCGGCTGCACCGACCAAGCAATCTATTTCTGCACACATTAGCGTTGTGCCTAATTTTTGCACAACTCTATAAGGTGAGCGTATTAACCTAATTCAAATTCTCTTGATTTTTACATATTACCCTATGAGCGCCTCTCCCCCCCTTTTTTGTGTTGCCTTGTAATGATGGAAACACCTTGATAGTAATTCCTTGCAAAAATCAGAAAAGAACGTCGGCCTTGGATCTTTGCATTACTTACAGAAAATCAGAATATAATGACAGCACTATCACCTTAGCTCTGTTTCCTGCTGCCACCTGGTGGTCATGGGGAATATTGCATTACAAATAACTGCACAAAAAAATGTGCATTTTGTGAAATGTTTACACTTTTATATACGTTCACTATTATTATCTAAAATGTTGACAAATCAATGTATACCATATAAATGTAATATCTTTAGTTTATGTATCACATTTTTCACTATGCCTTTCAGGATGGTCATTGACCGTATCAGTATGCATAGAAGAGATACAAATGAGCTCTTAACAAGCTCTGCCTCTAATGTCACTAGATATAAGCTAACTATCCTATAAGTCAATGTTCAACCCTTTAAATAGGCCTTGGAACATGACTCAGAGATTAAATAAGCCAGCACCTCATCTGCAGACAGTTGTTTTGGGGTGATTGCCCCTCATCAGTGCAGAGCAGAGAGGACTGGCTTAATTGGGTAAGAGGCCTTGGTCAAGATTTGGGGGTACAATCTCTCCTTGGGGAAAGAGCACCTTACTCAGCATAAGAAGACTTATAGGCCATACATGCTCCTCTGAAATTGTGGGAAGAAAAGGGATGCAAATGAGCTCTTTACAAGCTCTGCCTCTAATGCCACCAAATGTAAGGCAGCTATCCTGTAAGTCAATGTTCGACCCTTTAAATAGGCCTTGAGACATGCCAAAAAAGTATGGATAGAGTCCTTCCCATTGTAAGCGCAACAGAATAGCAGTGATGATCGTATTTTTCAAACTATAACCTGCTGCCACCAAGTGGCCATGATGAATACTACAATAACAATTACAGGTAAATCAAATATTACACTAACTCATCACATAAATACACAAATCAAATTCAATGTACATTTCAGAATTATATCTGACTGTGAACACTGGTATTACCTCTGAGATCATCTGTGTCAGAGCAAAAGAAAGGTGTTGTAATATTTGACTGTGAGAGCTCTTAGGGTCGGTTCACATATAGTCTATTCCCTTGCAGATTTTCCAGTTACAGTAGCAGTGACATGGAAAGGTTTTTCCTAAATGTTGTCAAAACTATGCAAAAAAAAAAATCCATATTGAAAACATTAAATCTGCAGTATATCAATTTATGTTGTACATTTTCATGGCAAATTTCACCATTTACAATAAATATAATTCACACATTTAGTCACTTAATGTCCCATGTAAACCAAACATTTAAAGCAGCAAGACAGGTTTCCCTGGTGGTCTAGTGGTTAGGATTCGGCGCTCTCACCGCCGCGGCCCGGGTTCGATTCCCGGTCAGGGAAGCACTTTTAGTAAATCATTTATTAGTGATGTAATGTCAGTTTAGGATTTTTGTATTAGGTACTGTTCATGCTCAAGACCTCCGAAATTTAGAATATGATTACAATACGATCACAAATAAATTTTTATTTTTACTGTTTGCTGCTGCCACCTGGTGGTCATGGGGAATATTACATTGCAAATAAAAAAAAATGCACAAAAAATGTGCATTTTGTGAAATGTTTACACCTTTATATACATTCACTATTACTGGAGTGCATCTAAAATTTTGCTAAATCAATGTTTACCATATAAATGTAATATCTTTAGTTTCTACATCACATTTTTCACTATGCCGTTCAGGATAGTCATTGATCACATCAGTATGGATAGAAGGGATACAAATGAGCTCTTAACAAGCTCTGCTTCTAATGCCACCAGATATAAGCTAACTATCCTATAAGTCAATGTTCAACCCTTAAAACAGGTCTTGAGACATGACTCAAATATGAACTAATCCAGCATCTCATCTGCAGACAGCTGTTTTGGGGTGATTTCCCCTCATCAGTGCAGAGCAGAGAGACTGGGTTAACTGTGGGAGAGGCTTAAGTCAGGATTTTGGGGGGAACTATCTCTCCTTGGGGAGAGAGCACCTTAATCAGCATGAGAAGACTTATAGGTCATTCATGCACCTCTGGAATTCTGGAAAAAGGGATGCTAATGAGCTCTTAACAAACTCCGCCTCCAATGCCACCAGATGTAAGGCGGTTATCCTATAAGACAATGTTTAACCCTTTAAATAGGCCTTGAGGCATGTCACAAAAGAATGGAGAGAGTCCTTCCCATGTTGCTGCTTCCCATTGTATGAGGAACAGAATAGCAGTGATGATGGTATTTTTCAGGCTATAACCTGCTGCCACCAAGTGGCCATGATGAATATTACAACAAAGATAACAGTAAAATCAAATATTACACTAAAAACATACATCAAATTCAATGCACATTTCGGAATTATATCTGACTGTGAAGAATGATCTTTATTACCTTCTCATCTGTGTCAGAGCAAAAGAAAAGTATTGTAATATTTGACTGTGAGAGCTCTTAGGTTCGGTTCACATGTAGCCTATCCCCTTGCAGATTTTCCATTTACAGTAGCAGTGACATGGATAGGTTTTTCCTAAATGTTGTCAAAAGTATGCTAAAAAAAATTCCACATTAAATACATGTGGAAAACATTAAATCTGCAGAATATCGATTTATTTTGTAAATTTTCATGGCAAATTTCATTGTTTACAATATATCTAACATAATTTGCACATTTAGTTACTTTATGTCCCTCGTGAACAGACATTTAAAGAAACATGACAGGTTTCCCTGGTGGTCTAGTGGTTAGGATTCGGCGCTCTCACCGCCGCGGCCCGGGTTCGATTCCCGGTCAGGGAAGCATTTTTAGTAAATTATTTATTAGTGATGTAATGTCAGTTTAGGATTTTTGTATTATGTACTGTTCATGCTCAAGACCTCCGAAATTTAGAATATGATCACAATACGATCGCAAATACATTTTTATTTTTACTGTTTTCTACTGCCACCTGGTGTTCATGGGGAATATTACATTGCAAATGAAAACAAGCGCTACAACAATAAGTACTTTCAAGTGGTTTCAATTTATATTATTCCATTTCTCTTTCATTTAGAAAGGTTTGCATTTGCCTTGTTTTTCTGAGGAAGCACAGAGAGGAGGATGGGAGTGGATGTCACAGTACTCACAGTGGTGTGAGGTGCTGAGGGGCAGCGGAGTGTTATGGATAGCATTAGTCTACCCCGGAGCACGCTCTGGATGATTATAGGTGGGTTGCCCCGGGGGAATGATAGGAGACCAGAATGGAGTTGAACAAGGGTATCTTACAATCTTTACTCGAGCAGAAAGCTGCAAAACATTAGCACACACGATGGTAGCACAAATCTTGGTAAAACTGTTTCAACAAAGTTCTGGATGCAGTTTCTCCAGAGATATAATCCCTTGAATAGCCTTTACTTACAGTTTCAGGTCCAGGGGCGGACTAGGAACCAGGCGCGTAGCTAAAGGCTCATGGGCCCTGTTGTAAGAGTTCAGCTTGGGCCCCCCTTCCCTCAGTGCTTTGTGTGTCTTCTTATGCAGCACAAGGGTCTTTGGGCCCCTCAGGCTCCTGGGCCCGGTAGCGACTGCTACCTCTGCACCCCCTATAGCTATGCCCCGGCTATGAACTGAAAGTGGCCCTGGAAAAAAAAACTATTGTAGGTGGGGCTAAATTAATGAATCCTGAGAGCATCAGATCTTTATGGACCTGGATGGCGGGAAAAAGGAGGGCTTGAGTGGCCCTCTGGGCAACAACCCACTAGGAAATTTCCCTGTAGGGTCTATGGCCAGCCTGCCCATGGTTCCTGCTCAGGGATACACACAAATCCAAATTTGTAATTCCTGACAGCAAGGTGCGGATTCCACAAGCAGCAATACAAGCTGCAAACCAATATGAAAGGGAGCCTGAAACTTTTAAACCCAGACACGTGCTGTGAAGCCCAACAGCCGAAAGGTGCATCCTCTTCACAGGTTATACATCGCACTCCCTGTTTCAGCTGCGCACAGGTTCTCTGAGGCTCAGTGGAATCAAACTGGCTGAAAACTGGCAGGAATGGCTAAAATTAAGTTACGTCCTCAGCCGCCTTCGTTTAACACACACTGAAATCAGTTCAGTGTTAACAAATCTGCCCATGTAGTTGCTTAATGTATCCTACAGGCGGCCTTGATTAGGTGATACATATAGCTGTGTGTGCTCCTCCTCTCATTGGTTGTGTGAGGCACACAGAGGTAACTAGGAGCAGCACATCTCATCTAGTGGTTAGGATTTGGCGCTCTCACCGCCGTGGCCTGGGTCGGTTGGCGAATAGCTCTTTTTTGGTCTCTTATTTCATAAACTGTCCAGCATATTTTACAATCGTTCATTGTCACAGACTGGACAGAACCATCCTGCTCCAAATCCAGAATCTGTAATAACAGCAATAACTCATTTACTTCAGACGGCTCCCTGCTGCCATCTGGTTGTTATGGTGAGTATTGCACTGAAAGATATATAGCGGCTACATCAACAACAGTCATTTCACGTGCCAGCATTTCTCCAGTTCCCTAAGGTAAGCAATAACTCCTTTACAAATACCAGTCCAGCACTCAGAGATTGGGAAATGCCCCTTTAATCTCTCTATGCTGATTTCTTGAAGGTACAGCCGCAAGGCCTGAGGCTGCACTACTGAGAGATTCTGATGACATTCCCCTTTAACTTAACATCTTTTACAATCCCTCAGCATCTTGAGTTCCTGTCACTGAGGCTCTCGTAAGCGATCACGTTAATGGCTTTCCCTTCAGCTTATTTCAGCATTTACAAAAATACATAAAAAAAGGTAACAGGGAAAGTAAAGTGGTTTCTGCTTTGTTTTTCACCTGGAATCAGTCAGGGCCCTGGGTTTTTACGACTGGTTTCTGATACTTCCTACTGTACTTCTAGAGCAGACCTAATTAAAAAAGATATTAAGGAGAGACGACGGAGAGAGACTCTGCCGCTGCCATTACACCCACCTATCGGTAAAGCATCATTATGTTCTCCTCCTAATAACTAATACATAATAAAATACCTCAGCGATTTACTGCGCGCTCCGAGGAGGAGCAATCCTGGAGCAACAGTGACACCCAGTGGACAAAGGGAGCACTGCAGTCATTAGGAGGAGCTGCACAAGATTAGAAAAACAAGGCTGACTTCTACCAAAAACTGTGCCACACCGGTACATGGGGGGCATCTGGTATTGCAGTACAATAGTTCCTTGGGCAAACCAGAGGAAATGATTCTGAGACCTACCCTCTGTGTATATAGGACTTTAAGGACCCTAGTTTTACAAGGGGTTCATTATTGCCAGAGCTATGCCCCCCCCCCCAGGGTATCCTCTGGTACTCTGGTGGTGCTGTCCAACCCTGACCGTACATAATACTAATATACAGTTCCAACCTAATACTTCCATACAGTGCCTATGGAATACCTCTATACAGAACTTACATAACAGTGCCACACAGTGCCTACATAATACTTCCACATTTATACAGTGCCAACAAAGCAGTGTTGTGAGTGTCTACATAATGCTGCCAAAATTATACTTCCACACAGTGCCTATGGAATACCTCTATACTAGGGTGGCCAGACATCCGGTTTTAGGCTGGACAGTCTGGTTTTTAGACTCCTGGTCCTCCATCCGGCGCAAGGTCAGGACTGACGGCGAGAAGCTCTCCTTTTTTTGTAGTTGTCGGGACTCACATCGGGATGTTGCTTTAAATCATCATAACAGGGGGCAGGACCTGGCAGCACGTCTGGAGCGCTGTATGGCGTGACATCACAACGTCATCAGCGCTGCTCCATGAATGCCGACGCGCCGCCCGAGCCAACTGTTATCTGCAGCAGGTGGAACTGAGTCTGCAGGTCCTCCTCCTTGGGCTATGACTTCAACCTCAGCCCCAGAGCTCTCCATCCGACCCAGCATGGCCCCATCCTCTCCCTGCTGGAAAATAAATATTTACCTGTACTTGCGGTAAGAAGGCCTGGAAGGTGTGATAGGTGATGATGTACCGGCTCCCCCTGCCCCTTGTGCTGTACGAGCCGCCTCACACAAAGGCCCAGGGAGCAGGGTCTGCTCAGTGCTTTACCACATGATGTGCTGCCTCCACAGGTGTGCTGTCCCCAGGGTAACACCGACTGTAATGTAAGATAACCTCCGTCATAATGTATGAGCTGCCCCCACATGGCACAATCAATGTCCGGCCAGCACCGAGTCTGTGTTTGAACGTTGCAGCGGGAAGGAGCGTACGCCACGTGCAATAGAAATGAAGAATCCCGGCAGCCTTTTCTTTCTTTTGAAGTTATGCTTTTTAATTTAATTCCACATAGTATTCAGTGTATGCAAGGACGCGTTTCAGCAATGAGTGCCTTTGTCAACAGGTAAAGACAAATAGGTATATATAGGTAAAGAGAATAGTAACACAATAGTGACGTCAGACTCCCTGTTTAGATGGTAATACATTGTAAACAAAAATAAACAAAATATATCAACATCATTTAACAATTATATCAAAGGATACGATGTGAGTCTCAGCAATTCATATCTCACCGTAATGACGAAGTCTGCAGTTAAGCAAGTTTTAGGGAAAAAAAATCTATATTTCCTCATTTCCCTGGTTCTCTTCTGGCCTTTGTTTACCTGCAGTAATAACAATCTCTGCCCCTACCCCTGCTCTGCAAAGGGAGTGAATACAAGAGCTGCCCTGAGTGACATGTCTGTCTGCTGGAATACTCAGCAGCATGTTGTATGTGTAGGACTACAAGTCCCAGCTGTACAATGACACTGCTGATACACACAGGATCTCCCCCTACCTGTACTTTGCATCTCCTCCAGATCAGCTCCAGTCAGCTCTTTGTCTGTAGGGTGAGGAGGGCAGATCCTGTGTCTCTTTAGATCTGCAGCTGCTGTTGTAAAGCCTTCAGTGTGTTCTGGCTGAAGGGGTTAATGTTTTATCTGAAAGAATCCAGGGAGAGAGCAGAGAGCAGGACCCGGCAGAGCAGGCGGGGCATGACCAGCTCAGAGCAGGGGGCGTGGCCAGCTCAGAGCACGGGGGCGTGGCGAGCAGAGTCGTGTGTATGAGTGTATGGAAAAGCTGTTGTATTTGACTAGTTAGAAACATACAAAGAAGAAAAAAATAACTCGGACAACCCCTTAAAAAAACATCTATTTTGAAGGAAAAATCTTCAACTAATGTAATATATCACTCCACTAATATTATTCCACACTGATACAGTGCTTCAATAATGTTCTACAATGTATACATAATATTACTATACTGTGCCAAAATTATACTTCCACACAGTGCCTATGGAATACTTCTATACAGTGCTTACTTAAAGAGGACCTTTCATGGGTTTATATGTTAGAAACTGGTATGCTTACCAGATAGGACGGCCCCTACAGATGCCAGCACTTTTCTTTTTTTTCTAAAATACCCCTCCGTTCCGGCGCTGTGTCCCTTCGCTGTTTTCGCGCCCAGTATGTTAATATAGAGTATCAGTACAGAGAGGAGGAGGAGACGGTCGGGTTTTTCAATGGGCGTCTCCTTCTCCTTGACTGTAGCGCAGTCCAATCGCAACGGATCGCGTCACAGCCAGGGGGAAGGTGAGCTGTTTTCTTTCCTTGGCTGTGATGCTCTCTGACAGTCTCCTCCTTCTGTACAGATACTCTATATTAACATACTGGGTGCAAAAAACAGTGGGGTACACAGCTCTGGAACGGAGGGGTATTTTAGAAAAAAAAAAAGAAAAGTGCTGGCATCTGTAGGGGCCGCCCTATCTGGTAAGCATACCAGTTTCTAACACATAAACCCATGAAAGAATAGTGCCATACAGCATCTACATAATGATTCCACATTGATACGGTGCTTCAATAATGTTCTACACTGTATACATAATATTACTATACTGTGCCAAAATTATACTTCCACACAGTGCCTATGGAATACTTCTGTGTCTAAATAGTAGCGCCATACAGTGTTTACATAACACTTCCACATTGATACAATGCTTCAATAATGTTCTATAGTGTCTACATAATATTACCATGTAGTGTCAACATAATGCTTCTATACAGTGTGCTTACATAAGAGCGCCATTACACTATACAGCACCTACAAAATAGTGATGTACAGTGTCTACGTACTACTACCATCCAGTACTTTACATAGTAGTGCCATACGGTGCCTACGTAATAATCCTGCAGATGGATTTACATGTGCAGAGGAGCAGCCAATTATCGGGAAGGAACAGTCGACTGTTTGCTCAGTGGAGGTGAAGCGATGCATTTACATGCAGTGATCACCTCCACAGTATGAGGACGAGCAATGGCTACTGCGATCACTCCTCCTGATACAGCTGCATTGTTTCTGGGCAGCAGATCTCTGTTTAGACAGCGGGATCTGCTGCCCAGAAATGATAATTTAGGTGCCTGCACTAATGACAGTTTCACCCGATGAGCTTTTTGCTCGTTCATCGGGCGATCAGTGTCTCCTTTAGACGGGCAGATTGCAGAGGACGTGCGTTCGCAGAAACCAATCCCATCCCCAATTATCTCCCTGTGTAAATCCAGGCAGCATAGATCTGCAGCAGATTTCCAGCGATGCAGAAGGGACACGCCCCGGCCTTCAAACTGTGGGAAACAAATGCGTGTACTGGAAGAAGCATGAAAGGGACCGGAGCTGACAATGGTTTCCTATTGTCCGGGCCGTGCTTCTATTTACTATGATTTCCATTGATGGAAGATACTAGACAAACAGGATCCGGAGGCAGCTGGGAGCCGCGGTCCGTGCGGTGGGTCTGACACTCAGGAATACCGGCTTTGTGTCTGATTTTGTGTTGGGTCATCTCTGTCCAATTCTAGTCACTTTGAGAAAACTGCGATGGCGAAATCACATGTAAAAGCGCAATCTGCCCCCGCCGTCAGCGCCGAGACTAAGGGCTCATGCACACGAAAGTATTCTCTTTCCGTGTGCATTCCGGGTTTTTTTTTTTTGCAGACCGTATACGGAACCATTCATTTCAATGGGTCTGCAAAAAAACGGAAGTTACTCTGTGTGCATTCCGTTTCCGTATGTCCGTTCCGCAAAAAATTAGAACATGTCCTATTATTGTCCGCATTACAGATAAGGATAGGACTGTTCTATTAGGGGCCAGCTGTTCAGTTCCACAAAATACATATGGTCGTTTGCATGAGCCCTAAGGCACTCGGAATGCAGGATGCAGAGTCTTTAGGAATAGAGGCCAACATCCAACACTGCAGTATCATGTGTAATACAGCGCGGTGGCCAGCAGGAGGCTCTGCTTCACATGTCATAGAGCAGACAGCACCGGACTAACACTTCCAATATCCACTCACACACGTGAATGCTTGACTGGGCCGAGCATGCATGGGCTCTCAACAGAGAGAGTCGCTACCACCTTTGGCTTAAATCCCAAAGGAAACACACCCGATTCTTTTGTTCCATGGCATCTGCCCTTGGGGGAGGATCGGGGCACCCCCATACATAAAGGAGGGTTGGAGGTCTCACCAAAACTGGTGGGTTAAGTCCTGTAGGATTCTCTGAGATAGTATCAAACATGATAGGCTTAGATACATGGGCTCAGCAGACAGTATCAAACATGATAGGCTTAGATACATGGGCTCAGCAGACCGTATCAAACATGATAGGCTTAGATACACCATGGGCTTAGATACATCAGCTCAAAAGACAGTGTAGGCTTGGATATACCATCTTAGCAATACAATATCACACAAGAGGTTTAGATACACAGCTCTGCGGACAGTATTTCAAATTATAAGATTAGACACACCAGGTCAGTAAACAGAATCTTAGATACACAGGCTCAGTGGGCAGTACCACACGATAGGATTAGATACGCCAGCTCAACAGACATTATCACAGGTGACAGATTTAGATACACTAGCTCAGAAGAGAGTATTACACATGATAGGCTTAGATACACCAGCCCAGCAGTGAAATATCATACTTGAGAGATTTAGATACACAAGCTCAGTGAAGAGTATCACACATGAGGCTTAGGTACACCAGTTCAGCAGTACAGTATCGCACGTGATAGGCTTAGATACATGGGCTCAACAGTACAGTGTCACACATGATATGCTTAGATACATCCTGTCCCAGAAGATTATTCCATTGATGACTGTCTATTAGTCACGTTGGCCCCTGAGGGTCCCCTCGTTGTCTGGTGGCAGGGAACGGCCGCCATAATCTCTTCCGCTATTTTCTTAATGTCAGTGTAAATGTCAGTGCGGAATATGCAGACTGACCGGACGCCCCTTCTGAGGAAATATTCAGTTTATGCCTGAAGCCAAATTCCCCGCACACCTCATGTAGAGATAACGGCGTCCCGGCCGTACATGGAGCGAATGCTGCACACCGGAGATCTGCAGGGAACCGGGAACAGGAGCCAAACAGGGAGCTGTGTATTCCAGTGTTATCCCACAGACTGACAACAATCGGAGCGGACGCACTCACTGGATTTAGCCTCCTACAATTTAGTGTCCCCATAACTGTGACAACCACAGTGCCCCCATAACAGTGACATCCACAGTGCCCCCATAACAGTGACATCCACAGTGCCCCCATAAGAGTGACATCCACAGTGCTCCCATAACAGTGACATCCACAGTGCCCCCATAACAGTGACATCCACAGTGCCCCCATAACAGTGACATCCACAGTGCCCCCATAACAGCGACACCCACAGTGCCCCCATAACAGCGACACCCACAGGGCCCCCATAACAGCGACACCCACAGTGTCCTCATAACAGTGACATCCACAGTGTCCTCATAACAGTGACATCCACAATGGCTCATAACATTGACATCCACAGTGCTCCCATAACAGTGACATCCACAGTGTCCTCATAACAGTGACATCCACAGTGCCCCCATAACAGTGACATCCACAGTGCCCCCATAACAGTGACATCCACAGTGCTCCCATAACAGTGACATCCACAGTGCCCCCATAACAGTGACATCCACAATGGCTCATAACAGTGACATCCACAGTGCCCCATAACAGTGACATCCACAGTGCTCCCATAACAGTGACATCCACAGTGCCCCCATAACAGTGTCATCCACAGTGCCCCATAACAGTGACATCTGCAGTGCCTCTATAACAGTGACATCCGCAGTGCTCCCATAACAGTGACATACACAGTGCCCCATAACAGTGACCTCCACAGTGCCCCATAACAGTGACATCCACAGTGCTCCCATAACAGTGACAACCACAGTGTCCTCATAACAGCGACATCCACCGTGCCCCCATAACAGTGACATCCACAGTGCCCCCATAACAGTGACCTCCACAGTGCCCCCATTACAGCGACATCCACAGCACCCTATAACAGTGACCTCCACAGTGCCCCCATAACAGTGACATCCACAGCACCCTATAACAGTGACCTCCACAGTGCCCCCATAACAGTGACATCCACAGCACCCTATAACAGTGACATCCACAGTGCCCCCATAACAGTGACATCCACAGCACCCTATAACAGTGACATCCACAGTGCCCCCATAACAGTGACATCCACAGCACCCTATAACAGTGACATCCACAGTGCCCCCATAACAGTTACACCCACAGTGACCCCATAACAGTGACATCCGCCGTGCCTCCATAACAGTGACATCCACAGTGCCTCCATAACAGTGACATCCACAGTGCCTCCATAACAGTGACATCCACAGTGCCCCCATAACAGTGACATCCACAGTGCCTCCATAACAGTGACATCCACAGTGCCTCCATAACAGTGACATCCACAGTGCCCCCCTAACAGTGACATCCACAGTGCCCCCATAACAGTGACATCCACAGTGCCCCCATAACAGTGACATCCACAGTGCCCCCATAACAGTGACATCCACAGTGCCTCCATAACAGTGACATCCGCAGTGACCCCTAACAGTGACATCCAGAGTGACCCATATGCCCTTATAATATATTGATATTGATGACCCCCTTCCTATTATAATAGCATTACTGTGCCCATTAATAATTACACCAATATTTACCCCCCACCCATAGTATTGGCAGTTATTGTGTCCCCTCGGTAATGACAGACATTATTTCAGAAGCTGCAGTAGTTTCCCCCGTAATATGTGAGGCCTTTCACCACCTGTCACTGTCAGCTCATCCATGGGGACATAACCCTGGATATAATGAAGGTCATAGATGAGAACCTATCTCTACAGGTGAGGCCACATGGAGCCTGGACAGCAGCCCCCGGAGGCTGAGCAGCTCTGGAAGTGGATGACTTCACAGTGCAGAAAATCTCTCCATGTCAGTAAATCTGAAATTCTCGTCAGTAAATATGGATTTCTCCTTTGTTTTCCAGCCTGCTGGACCTGGAAGCTTCAATCAGACCGCAGAGATGTCTCCGCTCACTGCGCACCAGGCACTACGGTGCAGCAGTCGCTCTCCGCAGGGATGATGGGTGCCTCCAAGAAGCCATAAAACTCCCACCTTTCTTCACCTCTATTAAAAACAGGAGCGCGCAGCTTCCTTATTGACATAAAACAGTGGTCACCTCCGCTTAAATTTTTTTCATGTTTGATCTGTTATTAATTTAAATGTGGCTGCTCCCCTGGGAATATTTGTCATCACTCCCATTGTCCCATACACATGCATGCTCAGCCAAGCATCCATATGTTCTCAATGGGGAGAGGGTAATGAGCCCCTGGCAGACACCTCATATCTCGGAGCCTGATCCTTCTTTCCCTGACATCCTCTGTTATGATGGTAGATAGGCCGCCTCGGCAGAGGTTCATCTTGTAGGGCCACCTTACCCTCTGGCCTTCTTCTGGCAGCGCCAGTCGAGCCAAATACTTATCACATAATCGGCTTCTCTAAGGTGGAGGCTGAACGGATAATTGCAGATTTCTCCGTGGTGCTCGTAACGCCCTGACCCAGCCCCTCGCAAACAACTGCTAATCTCTATTGTCCCTCTGCAGAGCTTATAATGACTGTGACAACGTGACCAGCGAGGTCCTCCTAAAAGTAGTGCTCTGCAGACACTTGGGTAACAATGACAAGAATTTCCACCCAAACACAAGTAAATAATAGCAGTGGAATGATATGCCAGTGCTGTACCCCCTGAGATGCCAGCCTGCACCTCTAGGACCCCAGCACCAGTTACATCCAGCCTAGAGCAGGACAGTGGTTTGACGACGCTACCCCTGACAGAATCTAGAGGACGACGTGTTGTCATCAGGATGTCTCAGTAGTGCAGCCTCAGGCTTTGGATGTGTAACTTTAAGGAGTATTATATAGCAGTTTTCATAACTTGGACCCTGAAGGATCTAAGCCAGCTTATAGCTGGTCATATGGACAACACAGAAGACGGCATTGGTGGTAGTCTAAGATCTTGGACTCCACCGGTGGCTATATTTAAGAGGCCTACACCATACCTCCCAACTTTGCAAATGAATAAAGAGGGACTCATTGTGCGGTGCACAGAGCACGCTGCAGCAATTTTTTTCACCACTAGGCCACGCCTCTAACTCCGCCCAAAACATAACTATACAACTAATCCCACCCAGTCCACTTACTGCTCCACATAGTAATTATTCCCGTTATGTGCCCCATTAATATACCCAGCTGTGCCCCCAGTAATATGCCCTGTTATGTGCCCCCAGTAATATGCCCAGGTGTGCCCCCCAGAAATATGCCCAGCTGTGCCCCCAGTAACATGCCCACATTGTGCCCCCCAGTAATATGTTGGGGCCCTGTAATATGCCCACATTGTGACCCCATTAATAAGTTGTGCCCCCAGCAACATACCCACATTGTGCCCCCCAATAATATGTTGTGCCCCCACAATAATAATAATATGCCCACCTTGTGCCACTCACAAAAGTTTAAAAAAATAAACGCTATATACTTACCTTCTTTCTAGAAGCATCTGCAGGAGCACCAGGACATCGGTTGCTCTGGTCTGTGGAGGGGGCAGGGCCAAGGCTGACGGCCTATGGATGCAGTGACAGCTGCCAGAAACCGGGGAATACCTCCCCCGTAACGGGACAGCGGGACAGCCACTGCAATCCGGGACTGTCCCGCTGGATCCGGGACGGTTGGGAGGTATGGCCTACACTGGTCTACCAAGTGCGTCTTTAGCTTTTAACCTAGACATCTCCTTTTTTTGAAGAACAATGGGCTCGTGATCAGGTGTGGACTGGCCATAGACCCTACAGGGAGATTGGCCAATGCCAAAGGAGGCTGTGGGAGAACTCCTCCCGGCCGGGTACATAATGCTCTGATGCTCACAGTGTTAATTAATGCAAGAGCATCATGTACTTATGTATCTGGCCACTGCTCCTCCTCCTGAATTCAACTGTATCTCCATCTTCAGGACAACAGTTGAATTCTTTGCTGGGGCACGGGAGTCCATGGCTCCTTGTTATGCCATTCACCCTAATAGGCCACAGGCCACTATTGGGACAGAGTACAAACTGTACAGACGTGATGCCACCTCAGGCCACAGGCTCGGGGTTGGATGTGGTCTGCACCACAGATGACTGCATCGAATGGGACGCAGGTATTATTTTATTTTTTGCTTTTGCGTACTACTGCTGGCACCATAGAGGTAGCTACCAGAGGCACTATAGGGGGCATTATGGGGCATTATTACTGGGACCACAATAGAGTGAAATATTATATTGAGAAATATTATTGCTGGAGGCACTAAGGTGGCATTATTATTACTACTGTGGACACTATTACTACTGGGGCCATTGTAGTGTTGCATTATTACTAGGCGCAATGTGGGGGGGGGCATTATTATTACTGAAGGCACTAATTATTTTTTACAATATACTTTTTGGGGGCACTGTGGGCACCATATTGAAGGTGGCAGCAGATGACACTACTTGGACACCAATATGTGGAGTTTGTGTTGAGGTGGGGAGGATGATGGAAAAGTGAGAAATCCAAGATGCAGACATGGTGAAAGAAGTTATCAGGGTAGTCTGGTCCAAATGGAGAAGATGAGGACATATAATGTCTACTTCACAGGAAACACCATTGGATGTAATAGCTATGTAGATCTGTATTCTCCTGTATGTTTGATAGTGTTGCAAGACCAGGCAGCATGCTGAAGATGGGGCTGGCTTAGTGTTGTGGTCCACATCTCATCTCCTAAGCCACCTGCTTCATATCTTAATTAGAGACAACTCCTCCTCAGGATTCTCATCCATTAGCAAAGATCATCTGGAGGACCCACCATATCAGTTCATTGTGATCACCAGGGTTCCAGCAGTAGAGCATCCTTGAACCACCTATTGTTTAAGGTGGAGAAGCCCTTTAAGTATAACATGGGTTAAATCCAGTGTTATCGTTTGAATGTTCAGTTTACGCAATGACCTAGGACAGAATTGTTGACACCTTATCCGTACAGATCCATGACAGCTTATTACATACCATGTAATTATTGGGTCACGCAGCTAGTTCCTCTTGCACAAGGTCTCTGCACCTTTTGTGCCAGTAAGAATCATCATATCTAGATATTGTGAGCAGGAAGAATTCAGCTGGAAGGTCGGGTTTTGTTTCGTCCAACCTCACACACATACCTCGCTAGAGTATTTACTCCAGGCTACAAAAGGATTGGGAATCCTGAGTACAATGACAGGGGGGCCGGATCGGGCCCCACCCAGGAGCGCACACAGCTGCAGGAAAGTTTAACGCGCAGAAGAACTTCAGAAGGCAGTCGACCTGGACTCATTACCCGTCCTGTGCACCACATCTGTTTGTCCGTGACACCATGCACCATATACAGGTATGACTTTGCTCCTCAGCTCCAGTCCAGCATAACAAGCCCTGATAATCTATGCAGACGAAGCTGAACTGAGTTTGACATTTGGCTTAACTCATCCGAATATGACTTTTCATAGGACTGCAGATAGTTACGACAATGCACAAGCGATGCAGCCCTTTAAACAATGTTGAATTAAGTAATATGAGGGAGATTTGATGGTCAACAAAGGTCTAATGGGGTACGTTATATTTAGATATCCCTTGTAGCTGTCAAGGGTCCCATACAGAGGGGCTCCCTTCATTCTTGTCAAGTGGCTCCCATTCTTCATTGGTACCCAACAGGAGAGAATGTAGCGAGAAGCCAGTAGAAGGAGTGGGGTCCCTATTTATATTATTTTAGGGGTATTATAAGTCATATTTGGGGTGATGAAGAGGTCCAAGCATGAGTCCTTTACACGGTGACCTCCACAATGAGTATTACTACACAGTTCTAGCCAGTTCTACAATATCAAAGGCTATTGTCTTCACCTCGTCCCCCAGGTCACACGCTCGGCTAGCCCTTTACTTTGATATATGATAAGTCACATAGACATTTTCAAAGATCTTGTAAAGATGGATGGAAAGACACCTGAGGCTCAGGAACTACAAATGTCAGGACGTGACATCAATCAGACTTGAGAACAGACAAAGGACAGCTCAAAATCAGAGGCGACAAGGCGTCTATGGCCATTAGATTAGAATCCAGGTTTAGCTGAGTATCTAATGTGTATGAGGACCTCCTAGCAATGGCATATATTGGGGGAAAGAAGGATTAGGCAGTTGGACTGGTGACCGGTCCTGTTATTATGGTGGAGGCAGTAGTAACAACTATCATCTAGAGATGTGCAATCTGATTCATAGAAATCAGTTCATCTTATCAACAAGAGTTCTTTACCTTTGTGGGACTGTCCCCAATCCTGAAGAAGCTGCCCCTGCCGTTTGATTGACAGGGTAGCGGCTCATGAAGCAGAAGCAGGACATTGGTGCTTGCGCCGCTACTCACAGAAGCGTCACAGGCACGAGATCCTCATTGTTGAGCAAGGTGTCCAGCCCTGGGCTTCTTCAGCTTCAGGAACAGCCCCTCGCAGGTGGAGAACTCCTGTTGATGAGATGAATCTATTTGCTCACCTCTAATACCAGTCAGTTATGTAATGTGTATAGCAGCGGTACTCAATTAGATTCAGGTTAAGGTCCAAGTTGAACACCAACAGAGGTCCACATATCTGGGTCTGCAGTCAGGTGAAGGTCTAAGCTGAACACCAACAGAGGTCCACATATCTGGGTCTGCAGTCAGGTGAAGGTCCAAGCTGAACACCAACAGAGGTCCACATCTGGGTCTGCAGTCAGGTGAAGGTCCAAGCTGAACACCAACAGAGGTCCACATCTGGGTCTGCAGTCAGGTGAAGGTCCAAGCTGAACACCAACAGAGGTCCACATATCTGGGTCTGCAGTCAGGTGAAGGTCCAAGCTAAACACCAACACAGGTCCACATATCTGGGTCTGCAGTCAGGTGAAGGTCTAAGCTGAACACCAACAGAGGTCCACATATCTGGGTCTGCAGTCAGGTGAAGGTCCAAGCTGAACACCAACAGAGGTCCACATATCTGGGTCTGCAGTCAGGTGAAGGTCCGAGCTGAACACCAACACAGGTCCACATATCTGGGTCTGCAGTCAGGTGAAGGTCTAAGCTGAACACCAACAGAGGTCCACATATCTGGGTCTGCAGTCAGGTGAAGGTCCAAGCTGAACACCAACAGAGGTCCACATATCTGGGTCTGCAGTCAGGTGAAGGTCCGAGCTGAACACCAACACAGGTCCACATATCTGGGTCTGCAGTCAGGTGAAGGTCTAAGCTGAACACCAACAGAGGTCCACATATCTGGGTCTGCAGTCAGGTGAAGGTCTAAGCTGAACACCAACAGAGGTCCACATATCTGGGTCTGCAGTCAGGTGAAGGTCCAAGCTGAACACCAACACAGGTCCACATATCTGGGTCTGCAGTCAGGTGAAGGTCTAAGCTGAACACCAACAGAGGTCCACATATCTGGGTCTGCAGCCAGGTGAAGGTACAAGCTGAACACCAACAGAGGTCCACATATCTGGGTCTGCAGTCAGGTGAAGGTCTAAGCTGAACACCAACAGAGGTCCACATATCTGGGTCTGCAGTCAGGTGAAGGTCTAAGCTGAACACCAACAGAGGTCCACATATCTGGGTCTGCAGTCAGGTGAAGGTCCAAGCTGAACACCAACAGAGGTCCACATATCTGGGTCTGCAGTCAGGTGAAGGTCCAAGCTGAACACCAACACAGGTCCACATATCTGGGTCTGCAGTCAGGTGAAGGTCTAAGCTGAACACCAACAGAGGTCCACATATCTGGGTCTGCAGCCAGGTGAAGGTACAAGCTGAACACCAACAGAGGTCCACATATCTGGGTCTGCAGTCAGGTGAAGGTCTAAGCTGAACACCAACAGAGGTCCACATATCTGGGTCTGCAGTCAGGTGAAGGTCCAAGCTGAACACCAACAGAGGTCCACATATCTGGGTCTGCAGCCAGGTGAAGGTACAAGCTGAACACCAACAGAGGTCCACATATCTGGGTCTGCAGTCAGGTGAAGGTCTAAGCTGAACACCAACAGAGGTCCACATATCTGGGTCTGCAGTCAGGTGAAGGTCCAAGCTGAACACCAACAGAGGTCCACATATCTGGGTCTGCAGTCAGGTGAAGGTCCAAGCTGAACACCAACACAGGTCCACATATCTGGGTCTGCAGTCAGGTGAAGGTCTAAGCTGAACACCAACACAGGTCCACATATCTGGGTCTGCAGTCAGGTGAAGGTCTAAGCTGAACACCAACAGAGGTCCACATATCTGGGTCTGCAGCCAGGTGAAGGTACAAGCTGAACACCAACAGAGGTCCACATATCTGGGTCTGCAGTCAGGTGAAGGTCTAAGCTGAACACCAACAGAGGTCCACATATCTGGGTCTGCAGTCAGGTGAAGGTCTAAGCTGAACACCAACAGAGGTCCACATATCTGGGTCTGCAGTCAGGTGAAGGTCTAAGCTGAACACCAACAGAGGTCCACATATCTGGGTCTGCAGTCAGGTGAAGGTCCAAGCTGAACACCAACAGTACAGATGGCATCTTGTTAACATCTTGCAAGCTTTAGGCCTCTTTCACACTATCGTTAGTACGGATCCGGCGGGTGAAGGGACCCACCGGATCCGTACTGATAATACAACCTTGTGGATCCGTAATTCCGGATCCGGTTGTATTAGCTTTTAAACGGATCCGGAATAACCTCTATTGAAAGTCAATGGAGGACGGATCCGTTTACAAGTGTGTCCACACCAAACGGATCCGTCCCCATTGACTTGCATTGGGGGTCATTCCGGATCCGTCTTGGTGCGGTTGCCCAGACCGGAGAGCAAACCGCAGCATGTTGCGGTTTGCTCTCCGGTCTGAAGACTGAACGGAATGCTTTCAGGAGCATTCCGTTGTCTTCAGTTCAGTTTTGTCCCCATTGACAATGAATGGGGACAAAACTGAAGCGTTTTATTCCGGTATTGAGCCCCTATGACGGAGCTCAATACCGGAATATATAAACGCTAGTGTGAAACTAGCCTTATAGAAACTACATCCAGGTTTATTATTGTTTGTGTAAAACCTGAAATCTTTTCTCCAGCCCTTTGAAATTCGGTACAAAGGGGGTGACTGGCATTCAAACACACAGGTGCAAATGCTCATCTGTGATCTGAGTGCGGTATATGTTCTTCACCAGATTAATAGTGGAGAATGAGGATTCACAAGTATATGTAGAACCAAACATTGTAAGTAGGGATGAGCGAATCGACTACGAATCCACTTTTTGCATCAGTGGAAATTGAGCTGAGACAACCAGTTTTGTCCAGAAAGTAACAGGGTTGTAGTCATTCAACTAAACTTTCAAAGCAGCATCTCCATGCAGATCAATTAGCTGCATCTGAAGAATAGCAGGATTTTCCCAGATAAATGATTATGGGCCTCAGTAGCAAAATACCCCAATGTTTTTTTTACCAGATATGGATTTTTAGTTCACACTAAAATGTTAAATTGTCAATCAGGTCTTGCACAAAGCCCCCATGGTTGTAGAATACACTTTCTTTGGTCTTTGCTTCTTGGATAGGTTCATCAAGCTTTGGAAAATGAAGCAAGGTCTCTTTTAGATCACTATGAAAAATCTCTAATTAACTTCGGAAAAGACCTCACTGCTTCCACAAGGTCAAAAATAGTTTGATTTTTGCCTTGTAGTTTAACATTTAAAGCATTTAAATGACTTGTAATATCCGCCAGGAAAGCAACGATTTCCATTTTGCCCTTGTTACGCATAAATGTCAAAAATGATTTTGCTTTTCTGGTCTTCTATTCAGCTAAAAACTTTTTACAAATACTACAAAAGCATGTGGTTCAGAAGAACCATGGAAGCAGTCACGCCATCTTACATGCAAGTGCCTGATAAAAAGATTTGAAGGGGTTGTGCAGTGCTCGTATATGGATGACCTATCCTCAAGATCAGATCTGGGGGTCTGACTCCCGCCACCCCATACCGATCAGCTTTTTGAATCGGTTACGGCACTGATACAAGTTCTGTGTCCTCTTCATTATTTACCTGCATACCATCTCCATAGTAGTGATAATGTGATGTGATTAGAACTGCTTGAATAGATGAACAGTTATAGTTACATCAGCCAGGAGCCTGTGCAGATCTGATATTGATGACCTATGCTGAGCAGAAGTTATCAATAGACTGCAAAACCCTTTTACCAGTTTCTTATTTGTTTGGATTTCTTTCTTCTTTAGTGCGGCCAACCTCTTAAATAGCCCCATGTACCTTACATTTAGGTGTGCCTTATTAAACTATTACCTTTGGCAAAGAGGTGCACAGGCAAGATGGGAGTACGACCCTGACATTGTGGATAGAAGTCCTTTCCTGTTGTTAATGACTCCTTCCCGTTTGTCTCTACAGTACCCTCCCTCACCAAACTGTGGACTTTATTCCATTGGTGGCAGTGGTAATGTCCATCCTCTTCCCTTGCGGCATGTAAATGTCTGCTGGAGCTTGAAGCGCACTTACGGGCTGCTGCTGCGGCAGAGGGTAGAGGGTCCTGTGAAAAACACGAGTGTCCTGGGGGGCAGGTTCCTCCCCATTCAGTCAAGCTCTGTGAGGGATGAGCAGAGCTTGATTGAATAGGGAGAAGCCTGTCTCTCTCAGCTTGCTCATCCTCCTCAGACCTTTCATCCAGTACCTGCATACCCCTCAGCGCGTTCATACCGGTGCACTAACAAATTAGGAAATAGTGTGGCCTAATAGCCCATGCTGCTTCCTATGTAGTGAATGGAAGGTCAGGGGCAGCAGGGGTCTGCCAGTTAAGTACAGGTAGCTTTAGAGAGTTAACTATTGTGCCCCTCCAATCTATCCTGGTTAATCCACCTCTCCCCTCATTTCTCCTCTGCCTCTCCCTCTTCTAGTCCTTTCACCAGCGCCCCATCTCCCAGCAAATTCTGTTCAAAATACTTACAACTTCATATAAGACCATCCACAATCTGTCCTCTCCTTACATCTCTGACCCGCTTTCCGATGCTCATAAGATCTTCTTCTTTGTTCTCCTCTTGTCTGTTCCTCACACAATCGTCTACAAGATTTCTCTCGTTATATTCTGGAAATCACTACCCCAGCACATCAGACTCTCTCCCAACACCCAAACCTCCAAAAGCAATCTGAAAACCCACCTTTTCATGAAAGCCTACTACCAACAACGAACATGCTGCCACCACACAGCCAGACACGCAGTGTCTACCCTACTGTCTCCTTCCCTTTACCCTTGTAGATTGTAATCTCTCATAGGCAGGGTCCTCTCCCCCACTGTACCAGTATGTTAGAAAGTTAATGCTTATTGTACTTGTTTTTGTTCTTGTTTTATTTTATATCACGTAACCCCTTTGTCACAAATAAGTAGGGAACAGTGCAGCCCTGTGTTCAACCCACACCACTGTCTCTACCTACTTGCACGATCCGTCCTAAATGACTGTCCACAACTGGACGGCGGTCCCTAACTTAGCTTAAGTGCAGGGCTTTATAGGAAAGGGAACAATGGGGAACAAAGAACAAACAAGACAGAATACAGAAGCGCAATGTTACCAAGCCGAGTCCAAAACCGAGAGGGCGACCAAATACAAATCAGAGAAAAAAACCAGAACCAGGGGAAGCCAAGTCAAGTCAAAACCAAGAGATAGCATCAGTCAAAAGAGGTTCAAGTAAGGTCAGAGTTGAGGTAACAAGCCGAGGTCAAAATCCAGGTAATAAAAGTACAAACGAGAGCTAGTGTGGCAAACTCCAAAAAGAAAACCAATCACAGGCAACCTGTGGCCAGCATCACGTGACCACAACTGAGCACCGACTGGAGCTCACCCCTGCCCCTGCTCCTGCTTGTTGCCTAGGTGACAGGGACGCCAGCCGCGCAAAAGAGAACGTGCGCCACCGGCTCCTCCCCGCCCACTATCACCATGGAGATGAGGACGCCGGCGACATATGTCACCAGCTCCTCTCTACATTTCCTCACAGGGATGCCGGCGGCGCTGCAGAGAGGAAGTGCGCCGCCCACTCCCTGTTACACCCTTTTACAAGGGGTGCACCGCCAATAAGGCCAGGTGAGGCGATCGCTTCAGGCAGCACCAGGTTGGGACAAGTGGGGGGCAGCGGAAAGGCCTTGGGCAATGAGCGCTTTCATTGTGGAAGCATTTATCTCTGCATATTCAACTGAATTGCTATATTAACCAGTATGTTTTTAGAACTATATGTAATGTTTTCCAAGTATGCCTTTAACAGTAAGGCTGGAGATAAGGGGTAAGGTTGAGAATTTGGCATGGGGAGGCATCAGGCAGCAGAAGGGCTTGGTGCACACCTGCCTTTTACATGTGCCTTAAAATTAAAGGGGTTGTCTCACTTTAGTAAATGGTATTTATCATGTAGAGAAAGTTAATACTAGGCACTTACTAATGTATTGTGATTATCCATATTGCCTCCTTTACACTACTCATTTCTTGGGGTTACGGCCACCACTGCAGCACAGATAAGAAGCAGGACGTGTTTCCTATCGCAAGCACGGCCACCGCTGCTGAATCGCAGTCTAACCCGTGGAAACGAGCAGTGTATAATGTGATGGAAAAATGAATCCAGCCAGCAAAGAAGGAAATATGGAGAATCACAATACATTAGTAAGTGGCTCGTATTAACTAAATGATAATTAACATTTACTGAAGAGAGACAACCCCTTTAATGTTGCTTTACAATAAACAATAATAATTGGACGCTTTACATCTATAATGACCAGTTTATCCATCATCACCTGCACAAATACTGCAATAGTCATGGTAGAGGTTGTGGTGAAATCTGTAATTCCGTTCCCCACTTCACGCTTCTTTCCCTTCTTTCTATACTATAGGTGGGACAGGATGCTTTGACATGGTTTGATACCTCTATATTATCACAATGAAAAGTTTGTGTTCCATTTCATGCCTCATGGCACATTAATAAGAACAATTTCCTCCAAATATATTGAAAACGAAAATAAACCTCTAAGGATCTGGCCACATTGTCAGGTTTCCTGCTGCAGTTTTAGAAGCCAAAACCAGGAGTGAATTTAAATAAAGAGGACTTGTCACGTATGGGGAGTAGTGAGCCCTGTCTTGAGCCCCAACCTCTGTCCCTGCCTACTTACACGGCCCGTCCTATGTAACGGCGCATAACTGGGTGACAATCCGTAGCCTGAATAAGTGCTGAGGTGTAAAGGGAAGGGGAACAAGAGGAAAAACAACAAAGAAAGACAGAACACAAACACAATATCAGAGGGTCAGCGAGCCAAAAGTCATACCAGGAAGTCACGTCAAAACCAGGGGAGAGAGCAAGAGCAAGGCTAGGGCTCCAAGTAGGTCATGTGACGAGGCAGCGTCACATGACCTAACTCCAAAAGTGAAACAGGAAGTGCTGGCTTCCTTGCCAGTACTCAGAGGTAGGTCACGTGACATGGCCAGCATCACGTGACCTATAGCACACATATTCATAGCTGAAGCTCCTCCTGTCTGTCGTCAAGGAGATGGGGAGGACGCCAGTCGCACAGAGACTGAATGCGTGCCGGGTCCTCCCCGCCCCTGTTGTCATCGAGACGAGGTCGCACATCTTGTCCTCGCTCCTGAACAACAGTGGGAGTCTGGTGGCGCTGCATGGAGGAAGCATGCCGCCGGCTCCCCGTGACAGAACTATGCCTGTCCTTTATACTTTCTCCCCAGTTATGATCTACTCCTGGTTTTGTCTTCCATAACTACATCAGGGAACCTGACCGTGTGGCTGATGTCTCTCCAGAGAGTCAAACCTTGTGTTTGTGTCTTCTTACTCATCTCATGGTACTATAAAAGGAGACCAAAATATGGATGTTGTAGTTGGACTTTCATTCATAAAGATTGAGTTTGCAGGTTGAGTCACTGGTTCTAACTAATACTCTAATACTCGTATTTGAGGATCCATGCGAATCCCACTCATTTTAATTTCATTTATTTTCCAGAAATATTTTCTTCTTCTTACAAATATTCTCCAAGCCCTGAACTTTCCTGGAGCTACCACAGACATCATATTCCACATCCAAGAGGAACAAGAAGAAGATACTTTGATTGGAAAGTTAAGCAATGGTCTCTTGTCGCCTACACCCCCACAGTACAAGCTCTTAACCCACACAAACTATTTCCATCTTGATGCCCAAAGTGGGAATTTATATACGACTGCAGATAAGCTCGACAGAGAGTCGTTGTGCCCATTAGAGACCATGGACCAATGTACGATGATGTTGGATGTCTTCATTTTATCTCAAGAACATTCGGAATTTACCAAAGTAAAACTTTTTATCCTGGATATTAACGACAACCCACCCTATTTTACAGAGCCGACCTACATTATCTCCGTTCCAGAGGACACAGCCATTGGAACCAGATTTGTCATTGACCACTTAGCCAAGGATGTGGATATAGAGTACAATGCAGAGCTGTCCTACCAGCTCATCTGTCCAGATAACATCTTCACTCTAGATCAACATGTGGATTTCTTATCATTAGTGGTTCTCAGACCTCTGGATCGTGAATTACAAAGTGAACATAGGATGAGTTTAATTGCCTTCGATAATGGATTTCCACGATTGTCCGGCAGTACAACGCTCGTTGTGCAAATTGTGGACATAAATGATAATTGCCCTGTCTTCCTTGATAACAATGTTTCTGTTGACCTTCCCAGGAACGTGTCTGTGGGTGACAAAGTGGTACAACTTCAAGCGATAGATGCAGATGATAGTGAGAACAGTGTGATTGAGTACTTTTACAGCACTCGGGTTCCAGAATCAATCAAAAAACGTTTTAATCTGGATAGTTCATCTGGTTTAATGACCCTATCATTGCCTTTAGAAGAAGAGATAACCCAATATAAGTTGTCGGTGCTAGCCATCGGACATGGCTGCTTTCCAGCAGTGGCTTCAGTCACTATAAATCTAGAGAAAATTAGAAAGAAGCCAAAGATAGAACTTCGTTTCATAGCATCCCAAAACGAAGGTGGCATCTCCATCCGGGAAGATGTCCCACCAGGAACAATCATTGCCATCTTGGACGTTACAGATCCGGATGCTATTATCAGCCATCCTCTTTTCATAAATGAGTCCTCTCCTTTCCTCTTAAGGCCTTCAGATTCTGGGACGTTCCTGCTATTAACGTCCGGCCTGTTGGACTTTGAGTCAAAACAGCAATATGACATTACAATAATTGGAAATTCCACCATTGATGAATCATTAGCGTGTACAGAAGCTCTCAAGATACAGATCGAAGATGTAAATGATAATAACCCTAAGTTCTCAAACTCTCTTGAAGAAATCTTCATTGAAGAAAACAATATTCTCCGTGATAAGTTACTAACTCTATCTGCATCTGATGAAGATAGCGGATCCAATGGAGAAATAAGTTACTACCTGCTCGATGGAGATCCCAATGTGTTTTCTGTTGACAGCTTGAGTGGGGATCTCAAAGTATCCAAAACATTGGACAGAGAAAAGAAATCTTCCTACACCATAAAAGTTATAGCAATGGACCACGGTTCACCATCGAAGAGTGATTCATGTGTAATCATTATCAAGATCCTCGATCAAAATGACAACCCACCAACTTTTGCTTCGAAGGAGTTTACGTTCTTTGTCCCTGAAGATCTTCCTCTTCAAGGAGAGGTTGGCTATATAAATGTAACAGATATGGATACTGGGTTGAATGGTGATTTTTCTGTGCACCTTATAAACACCACTTCATTGTTTTCCATTGGTCAAGATAGAATACTAAGGTCTGAGGGTTCCTTCGACTACGAAAAAGAATTGATGTATGAACTTTGGGTGGAAGCAAGAGATGAAGGAAGCCCATCCTTGACCTCAAGAGCCAAAGTTCTCATCTTTATACTAGATGTGAATGACAATGCTCCTTTGATAGTGCTTCCAGAGTCAAACTTTTCATATGTTTTGGTTCCACCTGATACTTCAGAGGGTTCTTCTGTGACCCAAGTCCATGCAGTTGATTATGATGCAGGCTTGAATGGAGCCATAACGTATTCTGAGTATGGAGAGATCGGTCCTACTGCCAATCTCTTTAAGGTTGATGCCAACACGGGTAACATCATATTAAAAGAAATTACTAGTAGTCATCATTGTGGATTATATCAACTCTTAGTAAAAGCCAGTGACCAAGGCTATCCAGAAGCTCTTTCAACTATTGTATGGGTCAACATTCTTCTTAATCAAAGCATAAGCAACAGGAGCTACGTGGAGTCCTTAATAGTGATGAGCAAGACGAGTAGGACTCAGGAGAACCAGGTGATTACTCTGGGACCATGCCCAAAATACCAGTCGACCACGGCTCCATTCACCTGGTCATTGACAGCACCAGTTGCCCTCGCTGTAGTGTCCGTCTCCGTCATATGCTGCATGGCTGGCACCTTTTTATTTCTATGTTCCAGGAGAAGAAACTCAAAAAAGAAGAAGAAAGAAAAACAGAAAAATGTAGAAGTTCAGATTCCTCTGCAGTTAAATGTGGACTATTGCGCAAAAGACTGGGATGAAGTGAAATACTGTGAACCTCCTGAAAGTCCTTCACCCCATTAACTCTGCCCAAAAAATACTGCTATACACATTTATAAGCTGATTTGTTCTAAAAATCATATTATTTATGTCCTATATTAGGGTATTATTGTATTATTACTTCCTCGGTTTTCGAGCAGTGGTCGAAACATCAACTTCAGGGAACATTTTGATACCACTCAACTCAATTAGTCAAGATATCGATACAAATTATAGATGAAACGTTGATACAAGGACCTGAGGTTGATGTCAGTTCATTTGTTTTAATTTTTATTAATCAGTTATTGTATTTTTATGCATTTGTAATTGCACATTTATTTTATGCAAGTTTATCTGGTTGCCGTAAGCAACCATAACTTCCATTCTAAAACAGATATCCTTTTAATTACAGCTTATGTATATTTGCATCTAAAGGAGATTCTGGTCAGCTTTGATGTAAGGACAATTTAACATCCTACAATTTGGGCTTCAAATGTCAGGAGCTATGATCACATTATAGAAGTCATAACAATTAAGCGTAAAGCTAAACTATCGATTTGACAGTTTTGTGTTTCCATTACCTTCCTGGGCATAGTCTTTTTATATTATGTAATAAAGTGATCTGATATACAAACATTTTTGACAGGATCACAATAAAAAGACTTACCCGTAAACATTGTGTCCATTTATTGTATCACTTGCCCTATTTAGAAATATAGTTTTAGTAAAGCTATAGTGTTGAGCGAGCATGCTCGGCCGAACTCGCTGTTTGGCCGAGCATGCCTACGCTCGGGTTCGCTCGGTGTTTGGCCGAACACCGAGTGTACTCGAGCGCAATGCTCGAGTCTCTTCCCCGCACTGTAATGTTGATTTGTACGCTAATGCGTACAAATTCAGTTAATTAGCATACTTTTACGAGTGAAAGGAGTAAAAGAGGAGAAGTCGCGATTCTGACCTTTTTCTATTAACCAGACACCCTCCCCTCTTCCGAGCAGGAGGTGCCTGGTTTAGTCCCATTGACTAACATTATGTTCGGGTGCTCGGCTGAGCACCCGAGCAACCCCCTAGTGCTCGGCCAGAGCACCTGAGCATACGAGCACAGAGGTGCTTGCTCAACACTATAAAGCTATTATCTCCTAGGGACTCATGGCCTAACAACCAGTCTTCTCAATGGTGCCGTTAGGCAGTATGGTCCTAAAAACCAGTCTCAGATCTTTAGACGGAATAGAGCAAAGAGGCTTTGAAGAACATGAACCATTTCTTACTGACATATGTATGAAAACAGGGGTGCACCACCAATGAGGTCAGGTGAGGCAATCGCCTCAGGCAGCACCAGGTAAGGGCAAGAGGGGAGCAGTAGGGCTATGGGCAATGACAACTTTTATTGTGGCAAAGGGGTTAGGTTAAGAAATTGGCATTGGGGAGGGGGGGCACCATTTCATTTTTTCCCTTAGGCACCAGAAAGGCTAGGTGCACCCCTGTATAAAAAATGCATAGTGGTTTACATTGGTGTAGGTGTGCTATGACATGCAGTATCTCCCGACCGATTCATGAGCCAAATGAAAGAATAATTAATGGAGAACATTAGAAAAAGTTACAAAATAACAGGCTGGAGAAAATTCCCAGAAATCTCAATGAGAAAAGTAACCAGAAAAAAAAAAAAACTAAAAGTGGCCCCATGTGGTAGGTGAATCATAACTGAGAGAAGGGGAGGCAGCACAAGTAGTCAGGGACAAGAGAAGGTAGCGGGGCAAGCAGTACCTTAGTGCAGCACAAAATACCGCCCCAGCAGAACTAAACACCACAGTGCAGCACAAAATACTGCTGCCCCCGACCACAGTATTTAACTATATCAGGACGATGATATAGTTGAATTCAGGGCATCTGTCAGCCAGTGCATATGGACCTGGTGCTTCTAGCATTCATTTCTGCTGAGAGCATCAGATTGTTATGCATCCAGCTGGTAGTCATGAGGTCGTAAGGTATTGGCCCACCAGAAAATATCTCTGTAGGGTCTATGGCCAGTCCCTGTTTGAAGGCACAAGAAGAGATGATTCTCAGGGACTTGCGTGAACTGGGAACTTAAAGTGGTCCTGAAAAAAAAACTAAAAGTGGCCCCATGTTGTAGGTTGGTCAAAACTGATAGAAGCGGAGCGGCACAAGGAGGAAGGGACAACATTTGTGGGCAGGGCCAGCAGTACCATAGGGCAGCACAAAATACTGCCTCCCCCACTGCAGTATTCAACTGCATCACTGTCCTGAGGACAACAATACAGTTGAGTTCAGGAGGGCACTACGTGCATAAGTACCTTTTGCTCTTAGCATTAATTCATGTTGAGAGCATCAGATCATTAGGTATCCAGCAGGTGGCCATGAGGAGGTTTTGGGAGGCCCCCTGGGCATCTGCCCACTTGGAAATTTCTTTGTATGATCTTTGGCAAAGTCCATCCCCTGTATCTATGCAGAACATATAAGTTCCTCTATTAAGACATTGGTTGTTTCTATTGCGCATAGAGGTTCCAAGAAGAAATAGGTTATTACTGAATCATAAGACCATAAGAGACTGACCCTAGTAGATCCAAAGTCACCTCCAAAGGAGGTTGTCTTCTGCTGAGCCTTAGAGGACCATTACCTAGATCCACTATATATCCTTTGGTGCTCTGTTGGGCCAGTCCGACCCTTATCAAAACATGTTAATTTATGGCTATTTTATGGGTTATTTTGTCAGTTATTTGTAGACTGTGCCCTATACGGGGGGCACCAGCAGAATGAACCCCATAGGCAGGGCGGATTGGCCATAGACCCTACAGGGCAATTTCCCAGTGGGCCAATGCCTAGGAAGGCCACCAAAGCCATCCTCATGGCCACAAGCTGGGTACATAATGATCTGATTCTCTCTTACTCGCCTGGCCAGCAGTCGTCCTGAATTCAACTGTATCTATGTCCTCAGGACAGCGATACAGTTGTATACTGTGGCACAGGTGGCAGTATTTTGTGCTGCACTGTGGTATTTGGTTCAGCGGGGGAGGTATATTGCTCTGCCCTATGATATTTGCTGGCCCTCCTACTTCTGTGGTTCCTGCCTAATTATGTTGCTTTCTTTCAATATGGACCCACCTGCAACATGGGGCCACCTTTAAGTTTTTTTCCAGGGCCACTTTTAGTTCCCAGTCAGCCCCTGCCCACAGGGCACCACTCAGCATATGGCTACATCTGGCACTATGTGTACTCTATTTTATTACCGTGTGATGTGCAGTATGAGAAGTTAACGTGAAGAATTTCATCGCCCGGTATGTAATTATATAAGTTGTTTTCTGCTTCTACATAGGCTCCTGGCAAGTCGCAGCCTAATGCCGTTAGCGATTATATAATTGCTTTAAGAGCTCCTTAAATTGACTTCCATGAAGCTGAAGATAGAAATCTGAGGTTCATAGTAAACGCTCACCGGCGGCTCCGGCAGCACTGTTATATAATACCGGGTGGAAGAGAAATAAAGACAAAGATTATATAAAAAACACAATAATACATGTATGTAAGGTGTGTGATACTGTCTGCTGAGCTGTGTATCTGAGCCTATCATATGTGATACTGTCTGCTGAGCTGTGTATCTAAGGATATCATGTGTGATACTGTCTGCTGAGTTGTGTATCTAAGCATATCATGTGTGACACTGTCTGCTGAGCTGTGTATCTAAGGATATCATGTGTGATACTGTCTGCTGAGTTGTGTATCTTAGCCTATCATGTGTGATACTGTCTGTACAGTGGTGTATCTAAGCATATCATGTGTGATACTGTCTGTACAGTGGTGTATCTAAGCCTATCATGTGTGATACTGTCTGTACAGTGGTGTATCTAAGCCTATCATGTGTGATACTGTCTGCTGAGCTGTGTATCTAAGCCTATCATGTGTGACACTGTCTGCTGAGCTGTGTATCTTAGCCTAACATGTGTGATACTGTCTGTACAGTGGTGTATCTAAGCCTATCATGTGTGATACTGTCTGTACAGTGGTGCATCTAAGACTATCATGTGTGATACTGTCTGCTGAGCTGTGTATCTAAGCCTATCATGTGTGACACTGTCTGCTGAGCTGTGTATCTAAGCCTATCATGTGTGATACTGTTTGCTGAGCTATGTATCTAAGCCTATCATGTGTGATACTGTCTGTACAGTGGTGTATCTAAGCCTATCATGTGTGATACTGTCTGCTGAGCTGTGTATCTAAGCCTATCATGTGTGATACTGTCTGCTGAACTGTGTATCTAATCCTATCATGTGTGATACTGTCTGCTGAACTGTGTATCCAAGCCTATCATGTTTGACACTATCTGCTGAGTTGCTGTATCTAGTCATATCCTGTGTGATACTGTATGCTGAAAGTTGTGTCTACGCCTTTAATGATTGACACTGTCTGTTGAGTTGCTGTATCTAAGCCTATCATGTAAGATACTGATGGCTGAGCTGCTGTATCTAAGCCTATCATGTAAGATACTGATGGCTGAGCTGCTGTATCTAAGCCTACCATGTATGATACTGTCTGCTGAGCTGCTGTATCTAAGCTCATCATGTGTGATACTAGTGGCTGAGCTGCTGTATCTAAATCTGTCATGTATGATACTGACGGTTGAGCTGCTGTATCTTACTCCGATCATGTCTGGTACTGTCTTCTGAGCTGTGTATCTAATCCTATAATGTCTGATACTATCTGCTGAGCTATGTATCTAAGCCTATCATGTATAATACTGTCTACTGAGCTGTGTATCTAATCTCATCATGTGTGATACTGTCTGCTGAGCTGTGTATCTAAGCCTATCATGTGTGATACTGGCTGCTGAGCTGCTGTAGCTACTCCTATTATGTGTGATACTGACTGCTGAGCTGTGTATC